>JAJTTW010000002.1:3782459-3838722 GCA_036971245.1 Arthrobotrys sphaeroides
TCGCAGGGAGTATCGGATGAAACTGATTCTTTCGGCCAGAGGAAACGTGCTGACCGAATGGCCTTGGAAACAGAAAACCAGATAAACGACTCACCGAACCAAAACACCAGGAATTAATTGGCGGAGGGACTGGCTGGGCTGACAGATATCGCACTTTGCTTTTGGGCTCGATGAGCGGATCCCCAACTGCGACCAAGCCGAGCCCGGTCGACCGTTCCGAAAATGGTGCTGGGCTTTTTCAAAAGTACCTCGTCGAGGTCGTCGTCGTCCGGCACCAGCACGGCACCAGCACCGGCACCAGCAGCTGGGTCGTCTGCAGGAGGAGCATCGGTGGCAGCTGCTAAGAATCGAAGAACCATGTCCGGTGTCAGTGCTGGCGCCGGCGCTGGTACCGGTGGTGCTACAGCTGCTGCAACTGCAACTGCAACTGCCACTGCCACTGCCACCAATGGCTGCACCGGCATAAACACGACGACTAGCTCGAATTCTAATTCCACTTCCAATAGTAATAATAAGATTGTCTTCCTCTCCTCCTCCTCTTCGGATTCTTCCTCGGATTCTTCCTCGTCCGCCAGAAAACCGACGACAACGACGACGACAACGCCAACGACAACGACAACGACGCCGGGTGCAGCTGCCAGCAACACAGCCGGCAACACCTCAGCTTCCCCTCCTCTGACAACCCCAACTGCCAATTCCTCTGCAAACATCACCAACAACCTCGAACCTACAAAAAACTCTCTTCCTCTCTCTCCTCTCCCAACCGACCCTCCCAGCCAGCCCGAGAAGCCTTCCTCCAGACTGCTCTCGTCGCTCTCGTCCTCCCTTCTCCAGCTTGCTGCTCTCACCAAGCCAACTTCCTCTGCCTCTGCCTCTGCCTCTGCTTCCGCAGCAGCTTCGTCCGCCAAGAAGCCGAAGCTTTCAAGTCGATCCGACTCCACCCCGACCTTGAATACCTCCCCCGCTCATACGTCCAGGACCAATTCCCCTTTGGCCTCCTCTCCTACCTACCCTCCGTCCGGATTGACCGAGCCGTCGTCGACAGCCACCACGTCGACAGCCACCACGTCGGTCTCAGCTGTGGTGGTTACGCCACAGAAATCCCGTCCAACTCACACCTCCTCCGATTCCCAGGCCAACTCAGCAACCGACCTCCTCAAGATGGCCATGGCCCAGAAGTCAGTGGTTTCCCCCCCTCCCCTACTCCTCTCTCCGTTCGTTCAGTTCGCTCTGGCAATGGGTTTCTCTCCATCTTCCTTTCCGCTGTTACTAGCGTTCCTACCATTGCCACCGTCGAGAAGATCCTCGATATAGACCGTACATGATTATAAATCAGCTCCCTTGCCTAGATGAACGTTGTAGACCATGCGTGCTAACTTGATAATTCGGTTTACAGCGGCTTACTAAGGCTTGAGAATGAGGATGAAGTCTCCGGCCAGCGGACTCCTCGCCCGGACTTCCAGGACCGACGTATCCCCGCCATCCTACACGGCTTCCAGCAGGTTTGTCTGAACCAAATCCCAACCATCCCAGCAAAGCTTCGTAGAACCTTCAGCAGTGTCGTTTCGCTCCCTCAGCTGCAAAGTGAGCTTTCAACAGAGCCTCTTGCCTCTGAGGATCACGTTATCCCGGACAATCGAGCGGTCCAACCCCTCACCTCGAGTTGTCCTGTTGATATCCCTCGCCGTCGTTCAATGCCTGCTCCTTCCTCGCCCAAGGAGGAGGAATTGTTACTTTCAGTCCCTGGAGTACCTTTTGCTCCAGATGCCGGAGCCCATTCGATCAAGGATGCTCCGTCCGTCGTCAGCAAGAATGAAATCCCTAAACTGACCAAGCCTATTGTTGTGAAGGACACACCGCCGGCTACGCCCCGAGGAACAACGTCCGAAGGGAAAGCCCTGACAACCATCAATACTAAAGTCTCAAAAAAGCAGGGCTCGGATTCATCTGGCTCTGCGACATCGCCGGTCACGAGGCCTCCAAGAGGCAAAATAACGGTTAAGGTCATAGCTGGGCGCAATTTGCGAACAACTCCGAGCAGCCCAAATGGACCAAAAGACCCTTATATGGTATGCACATTTGAGAGCAACGAGTCCATCTCGAAAGGCCCTAGTAAGAAGGATGATGCTTTGGGAAAGCCGATTGGTATTCCTGGAATCCGAGGGATCTCAATCCCCATGCGAAGCAGAACAAGTTCTAGCACGGACTTGCAGACGCTAGGTAAGGAGAAGATGGGATTCGCGACTGCCAATTGGGACCATGAGGCTATATTGTACGTACCTACCCATCCTGCCGGGGTTTTGTGCCCTGCTAACCGTCTTTGCAGCGACGTCGTTCAAGATCATTCAGAAATAGTCGTTACTATCTATGATCGCGAGAACCAGGAAACTTTCGTTGGGATGGTTCGGATCAAGCCGATTTTGAAGGATGAAGGAACTGTCATTGATGAATGGTTCCCACTTCAACCAAGATCCGAGGAGGAGCGAGCTGCGGTTACCGGGGAGATCCAGCTTCAGGTGATATACGAGAAGACGGCAAAGAAGCATTTCGGGCCAAATGACTTCCAAATTCTTAGATTGATTGGCAGAGGTACTTCCCTGATCCTCTTTCCACGTTCCCGGATTGGCTTCTAACAAGGTCACAGGTACATTTGGACAAGTCTACCAAGTCAGAAAGAAGGATACAAACCGCATCTACGCGATGAAGGTTTTGTCGAAGAAAGTCATTGTTCAGAAGAAGGAAGTCGCGCACACCATAGGAGAACGCAACATCCTGGTCCGAACCGCCACCACCGACTCTCCGTTTATCGTTAGCCTCAAATTTTCTTTCCAAACCCCCACCGACCTCTTCCTCGTTACCGACTATATGTCCGGAGGTGAACTGTTCTGGCATCTGCAACAAGAAGGACGCTTTAGCGAGGAGCGTGCCAAGTTTTACATTGCGGAACTTATCCTCGCACTCGAACACCTCCATAACCACGACATCGTCTACCGTGATCTAAAGCCCGAAAACATTTTGCTTGATGCCAACGGGCATATTGCCTTGTGCGATTTTGGGCTCTCGAAATCTAACTTGAGCAAGAACGAGACAACCAACACGTTTTGCGGAACAACAGAATACCTCGCCCCGGAGGTCCTCCTTGATGAACAGGGTTACACCAAAATGGTAGACTTCTGGTCCCTTGGCGTTCTCGTCTTCGAGATGTGCTGCGGGTGGAGCCCCTTCTTCGCGGAGGATACCCAACAGATGTACAAGAACATTGCATTTGGCAAAGTCAGGTTCCCTAAGGACGCTTTGAGTCTGGAGGGTAGAAACTTTGTCAAAGGAGTGAGTAAACCCCCACCAATACTGCGTACGAGGCTTTCGTTAACATGTTCACAGCTTCTCAACCGTAATCCGAGACACCGACTTGGCGCTCTTAGAGACGCAGCAGAGCTCAAGGAACATCCTTTCTTTGCTGACGTTGACTGGGAGGCGCTTAAGCAGAAGAAATCTATCCCACCCTTTAAGCCGAGTCTCAAGTCAGAAACGGACACACAAAACTTCGACACTGAGTTCACGAATGCGCCCATTCCAGGATCCGTTAGAAACGATATCGTGGCCAGCACCCCGCTTAGCCCAGGAATGAGGGACGCTTTCCGTGGATTCACATTTGTCGATGAGCGAACTCTTGAAGAACAGTTTGGGAAATCTGTGCAATCGCACCATAGCCTTGAGGACCATAAAATGGATGACAGTGACGACGACGACGACTTTGAGGAAGGGTTTAATCATCGTGGAAAGAGTGGTGCTAACGGGAGACCAAAGAATGGCGACGACGAGGGCATGTTCACAACCGATAATATCGATATCTAAGGCGATTACGAAGAGTATCTCCTTTAGTGAATAGACTGCCCTGTTTCTCCTTTCTTTCTCCTGTCCTACCACTGTCCCACTGAGTCTTTTCTCCCGGTTAGTCTCATAGATGTCCATTCACCCAAGTAGCACTCACGATTACGTTGATGCTACGAATATTCCCGCGGGAAACCCTGTGGGAGGTCAATATCCTAATAATATTACTGGTCCTAAAAGCTCTGTTATTCTCCCTTAATGTTTTCAGGTGTTCTGTTTGTGCGATTTCGTCTCGATACTCCTTCTGCTTTTCCGCTCATAGCCCTCATTCATCGTCCTCTGTTTCTTAGCCGGATAGGCTCCACCGTTTACTTTTCCTCCTGTCAGCAGCGAAAGGGCTGACCGAGATGTCCTTATCTGTTTTCGAGCATTCCCCCAAGAGATGACCCCTCTTATGTCTTGTCCAGCGATGGCTTTTCTTTCTTTCTATTCGTTTTCTTTCCTTCTACGTTATTAATGTGTCCGCCCTTTACTTTCCCTTCTTTTACGAATTCGAATTCCTATTGTCTTATCAAGGAAAACTTAGACCTGGGAGGTGGGATGGGGGGAATACCAAGTTACTTATTATGGGTTTAACGACGACGAGGAAGCGGGGAGAATTTAATGTGGGGATGAAAGATGGGGGGGCTACCCTGAAGTTTGGGGGTATTGCTAGGTTGTCTTTTTTTAACAAAAATTCTTTCTTCTTTTCATGCCTGATGCTTTTTTATTTAATCCAAATACCTTCGGATGCATCATGATTTGTGCAAAATGATCGATCGAATTCACGTTCCGTTTTCTTCCCTTCTCTTTCTCGTTCTGAATTTCTCTTCGGTATGGTGTGCCTTGAAACAAAATTGTGGCTTATATTGACGCCCTTTTCCTTTATGTTCTGTCCGTTCTAATGTTTATGTTCCGACCTCGAACCCCCCCTCTACCATCTTGTCTATGAATCAAACCGTCGTCTATATCAAAGTCTTCCCTTCTCTGCTTCACAAAGTTAGTTAATGACGGTCCGTACACACGCGCTCACGCGCCCGCAAAAAAAAAAAAAAAGGCAAATTACTGTAATTTAATAGTGCGAGAAACTAGCTGGCACGCATATGGTATATATGGTGAAGGTGGGTATCCATCTCATGCCGCTAAGTGCTAGCGTTTCTCTTTCTTTATCCACCTATCGTCGTCACCAATCCGATCGATATCCTCTTTTTTTTTTTGGTCCTTCTCCCTCTTCGTCCTTCTTCTTTTTGTTCCCAGTGCACGTGGTAGCTCAAATTTGTTTATATTACAAGTCTTCACGGGGATGGTATGGAAGACTCGTGAAGATATAATAGGCCACAAAGCCAAGAGCTTAGGAGTAGGAGGGGGGGGGGGGGGGGGGGTCGAAACAACAGGTCAGGAAAGCCGGGTCGGGAAGCTTCTGGTACCTAATCCGGGAGAGAGAGAAAAGTATTCCTTGTATATACGTATGTCACAGAATGAAAATACACGAATGAAATGATAGCATCAAGGTAGCATCCCAAAAGTATTTAAGGAGAGTTAGCAGTTGGTTGCAAAGTTACCAATATCGACAATTCACCTGACTTGGATGCAGCATGGATAACATACGAAGCTGGATATGGAATGTTATGAATCGCGGGGAGAATAATACAAAGCGATATAGCACTCATGAAATCACAGATGTTTTTCGAAATAACTTTTGAATTGGATTCTGTCTCTTTATAATTCCAAAGCAACGGGCTTAAAAACTGGACGAACGGGGGACAGCAGAAAACGATTGAAACAGAAAGCAATTGGGCTGCACGCAAAAGCAGGTATCTCCTGGAACGCCGGAATATGGATTGAAACGGAAAGCGAGACGAATTATTAGGAAGCGAAGCGAATATTCAATTCAACGTTCCATTGCCGTGTCAAGTTATATCGAAGGTGGAGTAGGGAGTAGGGAGTAGGGTATAGGATCGATATGGGAGGGTGTGTAGGTGAAAAGAATAAAGAAGGGGGGGCGGGAGAAGCTTAAAAAGAAGACCATTGCGCCAGTCCAAGAAGACATTCAGGAACCATTTCATGATCCAACTCTTTCGAAGACGTATAATGTTGCATTATCGTGTTTGCGAAGTCGGTTTCGTGTAAGGTCTTTTGGCCTTTGTTCGGTTGGCGTGGTGATTCTTTTTGTGACGTGGACAAGAGAGTTGGTGGGAGCGTGGGTGTATACCCGGAGACCCATTGATGAATTGTGGTCTCGATCGGATGATAATTCCACTAAAGCAATGATGTGGAAGAATAGTGATGGGGAGAAACGTGAAGTGAGAATAAAAAAAAGTAATGATGTCGAAGGGACGAATAAATCAAAGGAGAAAGTTCAGTCACTTCATATTTCGGAGTGTAACTGGAGTACGTTGCCCCGGTTTGGCAAAGCCGGAAAGGAACCCAGGAGGGATGCTGTGCAGAAGAAATAAACGAGAAGATAAAGGCTCCCCCTGGCCAGTTCTAAATAGACCGAAAGAGTCGGGACGCCGTTTGTCAAAAGTGGCGTTAGTGTTAGTTATTGTGAGCTTACCATGTGCCAGGAAGGTTGGATAGGCGCTGGGTAAGAAAGAGTAATAAGAGTGTAGTGGAAACTGGAACGAGAACGCATCAAATTTGACCTTTGATGTCGACCTTTTTGAACGCAGCGGATTTCGCAGCTTCGATTGTCGGCAAGGCCTTAGCTGTCTCTAGGACGACCTTATGGTTGCCATCATTCTTAGGATCCTCTTTGGTTTTGATGAAATTTCCAGCATTGTTCTTCACGATAAAGGCTTCACATTCGGCATCATTCTCAAATCCCAATTCCTCTGTGATGTGACGGAATGGGATATCGGGGCGGTACCTGGGAAGGGGATAGTTGTTAGTAAGGGTATTAGGAGAGGGGGGCGCATGAGCAGAACTTACGATTTACAGATTGCAGCAAGAGCGGCAAGTCGTTCTCGATCAATGAAGGAATCCATCAGATATCCTCCCATGTTTGGCGCATCGAGATAGAGCTTGAAGAAGCGATGGAAGTTGCCGGCAGCAACGGCGCCCCTCACTGCAAGGGCATGCAGGATGGCACGGTCTTCTTTCTCCGCTGGTGTTAAACTGGCTAGAATGTCATTCATATCGCTGCGATTGCATGTGTGCAGCAAATAGAGGATCCGATAGGCTTTGAACTCGTGTGGATGCCCCCCGGGGATCTTTTCCGAATAGAGGCTTGCTAATTGCGATTGACACTGGTTATACTCACCCAAATCCGCCTATAGCACGTCTGTTAGCAGATGATTCAGGGTCAAAAGGGCAAGGAGTTCTTACCTTCTCCAACGCGATCCTAGCGTGGATCTCGTAAACGTTGATGGTAAAGTCGTTCTTGATATGTTGAACCGTCAAATCTTGGCGTAGGGACTTGAACTGATCACAAATATACGAGTAGTTATTCTCGGCCTTCCACTTGGACTTCAGTAACTCCAAGGTTTTTTCCAGCACGTGCAGAGGCCGGACAGTATCCGGATCTGGTGCTGAAGTCAACCTCAGGTACCTTTTCTCCAAGTTTGTGGCCCTGCCAACAACGGGAGCCAACGCCGGTGAGTCAAGGGCATTGTGCATTGCGTTGTATTGGCTGAACACATTCTTTGTCTGGTGCCGTTTGTATCGCTTGTCGAGTCTCTTGAAAGCGTCTGGGCTTTCATAAGAGTAATCACTGGCAGCGACCTTCCTGGACCTCTTATCGGGTCGGGCGATCTCGCGATCATTATTTTCACTGGTGATTCTATTACCTAGTTTTCTCTTGTTGCCCTTCGATACGGTGTTGGGGTGATGCTTGATTGGTGCATGGCTGGCTGGACTTGCATCATCACCGGAAGAGATATCCATTTTGTCGGAGTTTATGGATTTTCTTCGGGCGGCGGCTGGTAGCGGATGGGTGGACCAGTCGATGGTCCAGACAGTCTCGTTTTCAAATGCGTCGGTGATGATTTTCTTGAGAGAAACCTCGACCTCAGCTTTATTCTCCGAGGGGCAGTCTTCAAAGGTTCGCGCTACATATGCCTTGAGAGCGTCGGGAAATTGTGTTCGACGAGCTGGTTGTGCAGGCTGTGATGTCTGTGGACGGGGATGTGAGTCTTGGGTGTTCACCGGGGGGTACGGATGATGGCGATGGTTAGGATGACGACGAACCATGTAGTTGTTGTTGCTGCTATTGTGGCTGCTAGGCTTGCCGAGAGTTTTGCGGATGGATACAGGATGGAAACTGGGTCCTAGAGGAGAAGTCAGTCTTTGCATGCTAAGATGATGTGACGCTGAGGCTGTGAGGGACATACTTTGGATGGCAGTCCCACCTGCGGCTCTCCAGGGTGGTGTAGCCATGTTGATGAAGTTTAAGTTTTAGCTATCTGTCTGGGATGTGTAAGTGCTTTGAATGCGAGGAAGGATAACGACAGGCCTGTCAGAAGTGTGTGTTGCGATGGTTTGTGAAGGTGAGAGCGTGGTGAAGGTAGGAAAGGTAAGGTGATGTCGGTGGTAAGGTAAGGTGATGTTGGTGGTTGGTAAGGCGAGGTGATGAGTAAGGAAGATGGAGGTTGGAGAAGGAAAGAAGGCAGGGAAGAGGGCAAGGAAGAAGGTCAGGAGAAGTGGAAATTGGACACGGCCACAACACACCAACACACCAACACATTTAATTGATTTTTTTTTTTTTTTTTTTAACCACCACCATTATCGATTATGGATATCCCGTAGAACCACATGGCACGGCAGGACCGATAGCCCGGATTCGCTCACGTATCACGTATCACCAACAAAGGATAAGAATTGAAGATACAGAAGCTGTCAAATTCCATTGCAATCACCGGTTTCCTTTTCGCCAGTGCCTATTTTGTTCATACAAAACATACGAATTCGCCCTTTCCAAAAGCCCAAAATCATACACAACCAACGTAATTCCACCGAAATAAACAGCTAAACGTATCCTGGGAACAAAGAAAGAGAAAAGGGAATAAACAAGGTAAAGGGCATACCGATAACAAACAGAAGAACAAGTGATCGGGAACCAGATCATAAGACACATGAGAGGATGTTTTGGTCGCTAAATCGACAAAATAGGCTTTACACTACCATGAGCATTTCCAAATACTTGATTGACTACTTAAGTATGTTCAACGGAAATCGAATTTTGGGAAGACGTTCCGAGGAGCAACAGCGTACTCCACAATCCCACTGGTGGTTGCGACGTACCTATGCCTCATGGTTAGTAACAGCTTATTTGGATTGAGAATCGATGAATATCCGGACTTACAATTTCCTACCATCGCAACTCCAAGTCAACCCGGTAATATCCAACTCTCCATCTCCTCTCCGGCTCCGAACAATCGAGTTCATGGCGCTATCTACACTTGCATCCGGGGCAGATACGCCACCCTCCCTCGCTCTTCTGCGTAAATACTCCAATCGCCACTGTCTTTGCCGGGTTCGGTACCAACGACTTTCAAACTGTAAGATATTGTCGGCGGTAGAGTCTACTGTGGCGCTAGCCGATGCCGGCAACGCCAGATATCTCCTTCGGGATGCAGGCGGTGACAATGTAGAACTCTGTTCGCTACCGTCATTGCTAACATTCGAAGGTGCAGAAGTAGGCGGCCTAGGCGGTGGTGTCGTGAGCTGGGCTACAAGTTGCTGGTATTGGGCCTCAAGCTGGGCTAGGGCGCTCGATGAAGCCTGCAGGCGAGACAGAGTAAGAGAGCTGGACGGGTTATTACTGCGAGTTGTGGCAGGGGATGTTGCTGCGTCATTGGTCGCGGTACCAGAGGAACTGGAGCTATCGGTTCCCGAGTAGCGCCTGGGAGGGTGCAGACCCGAATCGATCGGGTAGCTTTGACCATCGTGGAAAAGAATCAATGGTGGAAGATAGATACTGTTTCTCCCGGCACTCGAAGCGGAAGTTCCTTCGCGAGGCCGAGTTTGTGGCTGGCTAGGAAGGGCGGTCTCATCCTCGTCCAATGCAGCGGCTGCATACATTTCGTCGTGGATTTCCTGTTCTTCAGCAGCGAACGCGAGTTCAGCTTCATCGGTGCTACCGAACGTAGCTGGCCGACCGTGGTAAAGCGGATCACCGGATAGCTCCGTCTGCTGGACCCTATCGCCACCCACGTTCACTCGGATTGTCTCCGAGCAGAACTCCCTTCGGATATCGGTAATCGTGATCCTACCGGTATGCTCAGCCCACACAAGGAGATCCCAAGGACTTGGGCTGAAGACGACACATCGAACCGCGCCAGATTGTGTATGCGGCCGTGAAGACTGTATGACGCGTACGATCGGGGAAACATCAACATCGTCAAACAAGCGGGTGTCGAACAGCGTTATCGATCCATCCTGCGACGCCACAGCACATAATTTCGAGCACGGCGAGAAATCCGTCGATATCAACGCATCGCCGCCTTTGTACGACGGACTGGAGGTAAGTTTCCAGTAATAATCAGGGCCTGAGTCCGAAGTGAGCGATGCGAGATCGTAGAAGTAAACTTTGAGGGAGTCGCCAACGACGACGAGGTATTTGCCGTTTGGGGAGACAGAGGCATGGTTCGTGGGGGAGTCGAGGGTGAGGGTCGTGATGACTCGGAATTTAGACAGGGAAAACAATCGGACCGTCCTATCGTTATTACTATTTTGAGTGAAGACGTTAGCCGGTTTCGCTTCCACATGCGTATTCCCCGGAGCGGGGTTCGATCGTACGTGATAATGGCGATCACATCGCTATCTTTCTTCGAATCAGGTGGTCGGTACAGAGTAATTGAATTGACGATTTTACCACCAAGTTCGGCCAGACGAATATACTCAGTTTGGCACCAGCTCTGCTCCGAGCCCGTAGCCGCTGTTGAATCATCGGAATCGGATCTCGGTTCTTCCCCGTCAGACGTCGAGGAGGAAGAGGAGCCGGCACCGATTTTGATAATTGCGATTTGGCCGTGTTCCACGCCACCGGCACATATCCATCCGTACTTGGCACTGATGCATCTCGGTTCGAAGGGTAAGAAAGTGATGAGTTTCCGTTCCTTGGTGGCCGTGTTCAGCGAGTATATTCGAGCATCGACGGGGTAGTACAAGATATTGGGAAGTGGCGAACAGAGTAGTGACCGTAATTGCCAGTGCCTACGCAATCGGGGACGGTTAGAACGGCGGCACAGGGCCCTCCGGACGGGGGTGAGGGAAGCATGCTTACTTGTATGGCACAGGAGCATTGTAGAAGACCGGAGAAGGGGTTTGCGAGACGAAGGAGATGGTCGCCTGCCCAGACCTGTTCGTGGCCATCAGCCGACGGTTAGCGAGATGGGAAATCTCCACAGGGGAGGCAGAGCCAAGGGTAGAGAGGGAGGCACGGTAGCTATACGTACGGGTCGGTGACAGTCATGGTTGGATGAAGGCGGTTATACGGGATCGCGAGGGGGTGGTGAAGCCGGACAATCCATCCACGGGGACGGAGGGAAGTTGGGTGAGGGTGGTTTGGTTGGAGGTCGAGTTCCAGATCAGGTTCGAATTCAGGTTGGAGGAGTCCTCACATGTCCTGCAACTGTTGACTGCAACCGCAACTGCAACTCCACCTCGACTGCAGGAAAACTCGAAAAGCCGGTTCGAAGGAGAAGAGGGACTGTTGCCACCCTTGAAAGAGCACGGAGAGCAAATGGCACACCGGGTTAGATCCAACCAGGACACTCTGCTGCTCAAGAGCCGCTGTCGTCTGTCACAGTGAACGCTCGATTGACTTCGGAATGCGGAGGAACGGGTCTCCCTGTGGAGATGGCCGATACATGGGCCTCCACAAACCCATGACTAACCGTTCGAGCTTAGTCTTTCCTTGTTCAAGACGACTAGTTCACGACCGTTTACGTACAAGGAACTCGAAATGCGACGGTCCTGCTTGGATCCGTGGACGGGAAGGAATGAGGGAGCCATCCCACTCGTTCCTATTCTCGCTCTCGTTCTCATGCTCTCTTACTCCAGGCCCGGCATGTCTACAGCGGCTTCAGGATCTGGTCCTTTATTTTTTTTTATTTTTTTTTTTTTTTATTTTTATTTTTATTTTATTTTTTTATTTTATTTTATTTTTTTATTTTTTTTTACTCGCAAATCCTGACTGTCACCCAATATTTATTGAGAAACCCCATGGCAGTGTGGGGACGGTTTGGGGGCGTCCGCTAGTGCTGCGGCAAGGACACCCCGGGCTCTTTGCGTGATGCTGCCGTCAAAAGCGCCATCCTTACCAGGGAACACTCTGATAGATCTGTTAACCGCAAGTAGACATCGAAGTCATGCAGTGGACATGTACGTAGGGCATCGATCTCAGAGCGGAGATATCTGAATTTATTATATCACACTATAACAAACCAAAGAACCCCGCGCTCCACCGTTCTCCAAAAACTTTGTACAAAATCTTCCTGTAAGGATCATACTGTCTATACATGAAAAGACGTGATGACGGAAGCCGGACGGAACAAAACTTTCTGTTCCGTCCTGCGACGCAAGAGGAAAGAATAGAGAGGGGGGTAAGCAGCCATATACACATATTTCGTAATAAACAGTTTCTCGAACTCCTTCCCATAGACGGAAATCCGTGGTCGAAGAAAAAAAAAAAAGGGACCACCAAGGAACATAAACTTTTTGAGTTCTATATACAGATAAAATATAAAAAGGCCCAATACTGCGGGCTCGACGATGGCAAGGTGAGTGAAGGGTGGAGTTGGAGAGAGGTATGCCGTATGAACACCTGGTTAGGAGGAGGAAGAGGAGATGCCGGATCCTTCTTGACGATTATGAGTCGATAGGTGGAATAGAAATACAATGGAAGAAAAAAGCGTAATTCGCGGGAGGATGCAACGGGTATAGCGCGAGACGAAACCAGGCTAGACGGAAGGAAGCATCAAGCATCGGTCAGGATTTACTGCTTCTGCTCGCCAGACCCAGTGTTCGAGCCCTGGCCTTCAGAGGACTCGCTGGAGCTGCTCTCCGAGGACGGGGCGTCCTTCTCACGGGCAGCCTGGTGCATCTTGTCGAAAAGGGTCAAGCTGGCCATCTGGAGCTCGTCCATCTTGGCCTTAAGCTCATCACCGGTGATGGTGGTCTCTCCGCCCTGAGACTGGCCAACCAGCTCCCGGAGAGCGGTGATCTTCTCCTTGATCTTCTCGGCCTCGGCCTTGTCGAGCTTGTCTTCGAACTCCTTCATAGCCTTCTCGGTATCGTTGATGACGCTGTCGGCACGGTTAGCGGTCTCGATGAGATGCTTGCGAGCCTTGTCGGTCTCAGCGTATCGCTCGGCATCATCAACCATGGACTGGATTTCGCTGTCGCTCAAACCAGAGCCAGAGGCGATGGTGATAGACTGGTCCTTGTTGGTGGACTTGTCTTTGGCGTGAACGTGGACAATCGAATCGGCGTCAATGTCGAAGGTAACCTCGATCTGGGGAACACCACGGTGTGCTGGCGGGATTCCAACCAACTGGAAGTTGCCCAAAAGTTTGTTGTCGCGGACGAGCTCCCGTTCTCCCTGGTAAACCTTGATCTCGACGGCAGTCTGGAAATCGGCAGCCGTAGAGAAAACCTGGGATTTCTTTGTGGGGATAGTGGTGTTTCGGTTGATCAGACGAGTGAAGACTCCTCCGAGAGTCTCAATACCGAGGGACAAAGGAGTAACGTCGAGCAACAAGAGATCAGTAACTTCTCCAGCAAGGACAGCGCCCTGGATAGCAGCACCGATGGCAACAGCCTCGTCAGGGTTGACGGACTTGGCAGGTTCACGGCCGAACAAGCTCTTGACGGTCTCGATAACCTTTGGCATACGGGTCATACCACCGACGAGGATGACTTCCTGGATTTCCTTAGCTTGGAGACTAGCGTCCTTGAGAGCCTTTCGAACCGGCTCGATGGTCTTGGTAACCAGTGGGCCGACGAGGTTCTCGAACTGGGAGCGGGAGAGCTTAGTGTTAATGTGCTTGGGGCCAGAGGCATCGGCAGTGATAAACGGAAGGTTGATATCAGTGGAAGGGCTAGAGGACAATTCAATCTTGGCCTTCTCAGCAGCTTCACGGATTCTCTGGATGGCCATACGATCCTTCGACAGATCGATGCCCTGCTCCTTCTTGAACTGTTCAACCAAGTGACGAACAAGAGTGATATCGAAGTCCTCTCCACCAAGATGAGTGTCACCGTTGGTAGACTTCACCTCAAAGACACCCTTTTGGATTTCGAGAATGGAGACATCGAAGGTACCGCCACCAAGATCGTAGACGGCAATAATCCTGTCCGCGTCCTTGTCAAGGCCGTAGGCCAAAGCAGCGGCAGTTGGCTCGTTGACGACACGTAGAACATTTAAACCGGCGATCTGACCGGCGTCCTTGGTAGCCTGACGCTGAGAATCGTTGAAGTAGGCTGGAACAGTGACGACGGCGTTCTTGACGGGCTTGCTAAGGTATCCCTCGGCAGTTTCCTTCATTTTTCCAAGAACGAAGCCTCCAATCTGGGAGGGACTGTACTTCTCACCACGGGCCTCAACCCAGGCATCTCCGTTGGTGTGCTGAACAATCTTGAAAGGGACTTCTTTGATGTCCTTCTGAACCTCGGGGTCCGTGAACTTCCTTCCGATGAGACGCTTTGTGGCAAAAACGGTGGCGTCAGAGTTTACGATGCTCTGGCGCTTAGCGGAAATACCAACCAAACGCTCGCCATCGGAAGTGAAGCCGACAACGGACGGTGTTGTTCTCGAACCCTCGGAGTTTTCGATAATCTTTGGGATCTTGCCTTCCATGATACAGACGGCGGAATTGGTTGTGCCTAGCGACAGCGAAATTAATACCATTGAACTGCGAAACCCGAATGGGCGGTTGGTTGGCTGCCATCAGGTATAAGCACTTACCAAGATCGATACCGACGACGGCGCCAGTGACTTTCTGGTCTGTCGACTGATGTCTAGCATAGACAGAGCTCAAGGACGAACGGACCGAGGCCTGGTTCCATAGGCGAGTAGCACCTCCTCGAGGGAGCTGGAGGGAGGATTCATGTTAGTGTATGATGGTTGTTGAGGTAGAACCAGGGACGGAGGCTTACTGCTCTCGCTGCTCTGGCGGCAAGCATTTTGTATGTGCGGGTAAAGATGGTGGGGGAGGGTAAAGGATAGTCAAAGGCTCTTTCTCTGTGATGAGGAAAGGGCTTCTAGACCAGAGGAAGTTCCGGTAAGATTGGGGGTAGAGAATTTATTCTTCTCCAAAGAGAGATAAATTTCCTGTCTACGGAAGAAGTAAAGAGATGGGGTTGGTGGATGAGAGCGGGATGGAGAAAATTTTGGAGAGGTGAAAAAATTCCAGGCAAAGAAAATTTTATATGCGTTTGGTTCGGCAATCGATAGCGACTAGGAACCCGCCACACTAGCACGGTTCGGGCAAAGCGGCATATGCCCACCTTTCAACCGAGCGCTGTGAGAAGGCGATGGAAACGCCCAGAAGTCTCATTGTACATATTGTATGCTTTTATTGCTTGTGAGATTGCAGAGGAAGTGATAGAGCAAGAAGATATGACGACGATGATAATGATGACGGGGAGAGAAGGGAACAAGAGGAAATATTACCGCCCTGATATACGGGCCTCTCCCCAAACCACCAAGCCGCTGAAGCAGAAATAAAAATATATGTCGGGCCGGCCTTCACTCGCTGGGCAAGCAGTAAAATGAAGAAAATAAGGAAGAGCAAACTATTTACATCTCGCTCCCGCTGCTTCGGAAAGCGACGCAGATTTCAGAATAATGATGGGTTAGATCTAGAGCCGACTGTGGGAGGTTTGTCGACTGAACTACGCTTCTAAACTTGATGGCTCCTTCTTCCGCGATGAGTTTTCGAACGGAGTTGAGAAGATTAGGCGAGAACTGTTTATAGGATGCGCATTAGCTTCTACCTTTCTTCCATCATCTCGGTTGAGAATCGACAAGCCTTACCTCGGAGTACCATCTGTAGTTCCAGGCTGTCAACCTGATAATGCTGTTTAGAGCTCCCCTAACATCCCGTACCTTCTCCTGAGCGGCGAGAAGTCCTCTAAACGCCTTGCTTGAGAATCTGATGTTCAAACAATTCCGGTATGCCTCGATGGCCTCGTCGTTGTGGTGCAATCGCTCTGCAAGTTCACCATGTATCTCCCAATCACTCGCACTCTTTTCGACCGGTAGATTCTTCATCTTCTGTTTCTGGATTTCGCCACGCCATATCGTGTATATCCGGAGATCTTCATACAAAACCATGAAAAGGTTATCCAGCCAACGTTCGCACAGGCGTTTGTTCTGAAACTGGGTGTAGTTTTTGGTACTATCGTCCGAGGCGTCATCATCATTTTCGGCTTCCTTGGGTGTCGGGTCAACGGTTTGTTCCGGTTTTTCTATGACCGTATCCGCGTCAGACTCTGTTATCGATATTGCGGCGACACCGTTTGTAGCTTCCTCTTCGTCGCTAGGCTTCTCTACCGATCCGTTTGGTTTTTCCGGCTCTTCTCGACGTTCACCGTCCGAACTGTTCCCTCGAAGTGCCGTCGTACTCGCATTTGTAACCGTGCTAGCATTTTTTTCGTGTCGATATTCCTCCTCCATGACGAAAACATTCGATCTACATTTTAGAAGGGTATCCCAGCCAACTTGAGCAACAATCTCGGTTAGGAGACTATATGCTTTGGCAAAGGTGCCCTTCAGGGAAGCAGCGGGTTGCTAAAGCATCAAATTAGCTTGACAGGTTTGCATATGAGTCTTAGGGCGACTAACAGGATCCTGCTTGACGTCGTACTCATCGAGCGATTCGTCTATCATCGACTCCGGAAGTATCGGAAGATGCATCTTCGCAGGCTGGGGCATCCTCGGGAAATCCCGTTCCTGATATGTGAACATCGGACATGAGTTTAACGTCAAAAGTGCCTACGCTGCATATTAGTATCAAGCTCGCACAGAACACAGCCATTAATCATCACTCACCATTTCGTACTGCTCAAGGGCAATGTAAATCTCTGCTAGTTTGGCCCAGGTCGTGAATTCGCTCGGAGCGGAATTAACTGCTCTCTTCGCACACTCTAGAGCCAAGTCGCTCCTTCCTTTGCTCTGGCAGAAATCCGCTTGTACATTCAGCAAAGCGTGATCCATTGGTAATACTTTGATTGTTTCGTAGAGAAGCTGTACAGCTTTTACTTCTTCATCGGCGTCAATTAACACTCTAGCGAGGAGTGAGGCCACTTCTGGGTACTTAATCCGTAGCTTCTCAAAGAGGTTTACACCACTCGCAAATCGGCCGGTTGTCTGGATGTATTTCACGACACCAGTAGTCAGGTGGTTGGACACAAGGTTGGGGACCTGGACTTCCGGATCCGACCCCAACTGCCAGCCTTTTGCAAACAGCCTTTCCGCTGCGTCGAGGAACCTGTGCTCGCTTTCAGTTGAAGTGATAGGATTGAAGCGACGGCATGCAACAATCCGGGTTTGCACGCTATCCTCGGCATAGGCGTAGGCCCGCAAAACTGAGCAAAGGTACGTTTCCAACCACAAGGGCTCTGTCGCAACCCGTCTTTCGCCACGTTCATCCACTGCATAGGCATCTACGCTACCAGGGAAGCTAACATCGACGCGCATATCGACACGGGAAAAGGCGTTATAGCAGCTAGGAAGAGCAGAAACGTTAGAACACGCACGCATATGTAGTCTGGGGGTCGCTAACGCCTATGGTGTAGGGGATGGTGTGGGTATTGTACCAATAGGTTCCTGCTTGAATCTTCCATGACTGCGGCTTTCCAAACCAGATCTGGTTCTCGCCGATTGAATAGGTGAGAGTATTGATGTATGCGGCGAGGGAAGCTGAGGATGAAGCATCGATTCCCGTAACATGGTGATACGTTCCGATCTAACAACCGCGCGCCTCGAAATCGTAAGATATTGTCCTTTCGCTGCACTATGACGGAGCTTCAATCGGTAGAGCGACTATACCTCTTTGTGGGTCCCTTTCGGTTGAACCTTAATCAAGTGTACGAGATCAGGAGGTCCCAATTGACGAAGAGTAATCAAGGACTCGGTTCGCGCCTCCAGCGATTCATGTAAGTCGACCTCGACTAGCCTGGAGACGATACGCGGTTAGCTTTGGCCGATACCCTTCCGGAAGTCGCACCAGTGGGCAGAGGTGTCTTACTCTGGCACCGCGGGCTGAACCATGATCGTGGAAAGTTGGTGATGGAAAGCCGAAGTATTCGCGGAAGGGTGGGTAAGGTGGCTTCTGGGTAGTTTATGGAACACTACGGTTCAGGATGATGTCGATGACGGTAGGGCTGACGGGACGGAGATGGTGATAGTTGGAGGATTGACAGCTGTGGGGGACTTTCTGGCTGAACGACACCGGGAGGTCAGATGGCTTGGGTGAGAACTGGGCACTATCACGGGGCTTTCCGGGCCACCTCAAAAACTGGTGCCCCGTGCCTCTCGGGGAGTGATAAGCCCACACGTGCCCTCCGGGGCATTTCCCGGGGACTCCACCTTCAACGCGTCTTCCTCTTGAATTAGAAACCCACCCGCACCAGGTCGTCTGGGCTGCTCCGATATAGCCCAAGCCAGCTTGCGGCTTGCGCCAAAGAGCTTCCACCCGCCTCCAGACATCGTAGCTCGTGTCTCATCCCACCACTCAGTCATATCACAACATCTCATCATCCCTATAATTTTAGATAGTACTTTCCCATTGTATCACCATC
Source organism: Arthrobotrys sphaeroides (assembly GCA_036971245.1). Classification (NCBI taxonomy): domain Eukaryota; kingdom Fungi; phylum Ascomycota; class Orbiliomycetes; order Orbiliales; family Orbiliaceae; genus Arthrobotrys; species Arthrobotrys sphaeroides. Next base: position 3,801,078 of record JAJTTW010000002.1, read on the forward strand.
GTCACCACCACCATCCACCACCATCCATCACCATCACGATCATCATTGCCGTTGTGGCCAGCCCTTCACCATGGTATGATCGATTCTATTAGACTTCCGAACATGTTCTAACGAGGTACTCCGATAGGCGTCCTGGACGGCCCTTAACATACTCGAGGACTCAGAGGATGAAGAAGTTGCCGATAACACGCAGGAAATCCAAGTTCGGCCACCCCGTAACTCGTTACTAGACATCATAGAGCCCTACTGACGGCCGACTAGATTGAAGAGGCGCTTAAACTGCATCAGAAGGCATTAAAACTTCACAGCGAGAAGGAATGGAAAGCAGCCGGCGAGACCTTCGAGGAACTGTTCCGGTCCGAGATTTTCCAGCAGGATCAGACGGAGGACGTGGGTAGCCAGGGCGTCTTCAGAACCGATGATCGAAAAGGAGTTAACTTTTATTGAACGATAGGCACTTCGACTGCGAAATATCCTATACTTGGCGTACAGGGGGTATGCGGAGTTCAAGCTCGATCTGATGAAGGCGAAAGTAAATGAATACTCCGACGATGAGGCAAATAGGATCGTGGCACAGGCGCTGGAATGGTTCGGAGAGGCACTCGCTCGAGATGCGGACGACGGGTCGCTTTGGCGCAAGACGGCTAAGCTGGCTAAGCGGCTTAAGTCGTCGCGATTGACTCGATTCGCGCTAGAAGCTGTAGTGTCAAGGGGGCTGGACTCGGCCCTCAGCCGATCAACGCCGCTTAATCCCGAGGAGCTCTATGCTACGTTTCTGCTCAGAGATGTTCGTGGGCCCATTCTCGTACTACCCCGCACCCCCGTTTTATGCTGACAGAGACCACTAGACACTTAAGGAGACATCGGACGAAATCGGTTTGCAGTCCAAAGCAATCGAGAAGGTTGGAAACAAGTCGCTGAATCCCAAGTACCAGATCTATCTGGAAGTGTACCCATGGCTCAAGCCTTCCTCCGAGATTACCATCTGCACAACTCCTGAGAATCAATATGACATCCTCACGGTTGCCAAGAAGAACTGGACAGCTGTTGGCCTCGCGATACTTGACCGTCTGCAGGACGAGGACGCCGCAGCCGATCGTGCCGTAGTTATACAGCTGGAAGGTGAACCGTTGGAGCTTGAGATACCCGCTCCCACCCCTACTGCGGAAACTGCAACTAAACCACCATCCGATGGGGACGTCCCTATGGCCGATGATCAGGAACTAGAACGTCCTATTGCCGCTCGGAGGAGAAGTACTTCTACAAACGCCAAGAGGAAGGGTTCTGCGGTTCCAGTCGACGCAGAGGGAAGCACCAGAGCTAGCAAGCGAGTCAGAAACCGCGAGTCTAACGCCGCGGCAGCCGCGGCGGCAGCTGTCAACGAAATATCTCCTCGCGAGTCGGTTATACTGGAGGATAGACTGTTCAAGACGGCAAACGAACTTTTTGCCGAACTGGGTATATCGCTAGGCCCATCCTCCTTGTTAAAACCCGATCTAAAGAAAGATGACGAGGATGACAACGGTTTCTCAGCTAGTGATGCTTTCATCAAGGATTTCAAAAGCACACTAGTGGAGTGGGACGACGAAAAAGGCAACGTTGCGCTTTATGGTGAGGGAATCAAGAAGTAAGAACTCTTCCTGACAACAAGATCAACGAGCACCCGCTGATTTAGCTAGGCCTGACGAGGAGATCCTCAGTTTGCAAAGCTTCACCCAAGCTGCCCCAAACGCCTACCAATCGCAGAGGCCATCCTTACCCGCAGACGATGGCCTCCGACGTTGGATACAGAAATCAAATAGCGAAAGATTGCAGATCCCCGAACTGTGTGTTTCTTTCATCCGTGCTTTGCTATCCAGAGGCTCCAGCGGAACAGCCAAATATTCTGCTTATTCGTGGTCTGAAACACTAAAAGAAGTAGTTCGCACCATTGTGGAGTCTCGGAACGAAGCATTTGAGCGCTATTTTCAAAAGCTCAGAGATGACTTAAATGAGGGAAACGCCCCAGAAGACTTTATTGATGGGGAAGTGGAAATTGCTCAGTCATTGTTTGAGCTGTCGTTGGACAACCTCTCTTCTAGTGAAAGAGACAGGAATTCAACGGAACTTTCGACAAATGATGCATCCCCACTAAAATTGAAGGCTGTCCGCTGGGGAACGCTAGTAGGGGATATCATGAGATTCCGAGCCCGTGATGACGATAGCAATATCAATCTGGATGCCCTGACGTTGCGATATTTATGGGCGAATGCCGTTCTTGTCCCGTTCACAAATCCGTCTCGAGATTTCTTGTTAGAATGTTACGACGACCTTAAGGAAACCTTGATACGGCTAGAAAACCCAACAATCGAGCTCCCAAATAGGTAAGCTGGGCTGTTATTTTTTTTTTAATACAAGGACCGACACTCTCTAACCATCCACTCTAGTGCGTCTATGCCTGAGATATCGGTTGCTCGCGCCGATAGGGAAATATCCAAAGCCAAAACAATGGATTTCTTCGCAAACATTTTCTCCTCTGCTGTCCAAAGCACAGATCCGTATGAAGTGATTGAAGATCTCGAGATCATTCTTGAGCCGAAAATTGAGGAATATGACATCGATGAAGACGGTATTAAAAATATCCAAGAGATGACGAAAGTCCTCGAGACGTCAAGTGTACAGGTCAAAGTGTCGCTTTGGCAGAAACTGCGCGATGTGAGTTATCTCTCCGACCGAATTTCCATGCCACTTCTAACAATCTTAGGCCTATAACCGTCTGGGGGACTACACCAACGTCCTGAGATGCCGTATCACCTGCATGGGCATCATTGTCAAGGAATTGATGAATCCAGCTTATGCGGACAAGTCTGTTGAAAATCGATCATTTATCTTACTTCGCGCGATTTTCTGGGTAAGTCCCACTCCCGCACCGTGATTCAGCTCCATGATACACTGACTTAGATAGCTTAACGAAACACTGCCTGGTATGGCCGAACAAATCATCGGCGATCCTCGGAAGCTGTTGAATCTCAGTCCAGAGCTCCAAAATCTGGCTTATACAATCGTCCCCCAAGTACTTCGGCTGTTGCATGTCTACGTTTTCTTCGAGGATGCTGTCGTCTCTGGGGAGATTACGAAACCCACTCTTCACTCATATAGAATGCTAACAACTGCGATGAATAAACTTCTGGTTCATTGCTGGTCAATGATGTACCTCATGTACCGCGGGAAGGTTGAGACTCCATCGGAAGACGACTCCGTCCAGGTTTGGCAAGAGAAATGCATCCGGCTCGCCTCGGCGATACACACTGAAATTGGAATTCGCAACTTGTGCAAGCTACATAGTCGTGTCTTTCTCAAGATTACTCTCAAGGACATTCTGGACTTTGAAATACAGGGTTCAGAGCCGGATCTTGTTCAGTGTCTAAAGTGTGTCTACAACTTTGACGTGGCACTTGATCTTTACGACGTGGCAGATCACAAATGTGATCCTCTAAAGTTGGATCGCGATACCGCCCTTAAAGTTTTCCCATTCGTCATGACTCTCGCGGAGAAGAAGAAATCTGCACAGGTTGGGCTTAAGGGTGCAATGAAAGAGGCCATGCAGACATTAGTCGATGTTATTGGCACACCTTCAGACAGAGACAAGGACGTCGCATACAACACCAAGATGCTCGATGAGTACATCAGCTCTCCGATAAACCCTTTACCCTTCTATGCCTCGTTCCGAGGTGGGAACACCCCCAATTTCGTTTCAATTCGATCCGATTACGCCAAAGTCGCCGAGAAAGGCTTCTTTTTCGAATATGGAATGTCACTGTTCCTTCGGTATAAATTTGCAAAGAAGGCCCAAAACCAAGACGTTGACGACGTTGACGACGTTGTCAAATATCTTCGATACAACCTTGTCTGCGGAAATTTCCAAAAGTGGGAGCCGTGGTACCGTCTTGGGCAATCCTATGAATTCCAGTTCGAGGATGATGTCACATATGGTGCTGAGAAGATTAATACGAAGAAAGACGAGCTGGCTATTCTGGAACGGAAAATCTTGCAATGCTACGGGATGGCACTTGGACTTATCACCGACGAGGAAGACGAGACAGAGGAGGATCGAGCCAATAAGTGCCAATTGTATATCGACTTCGCTTTGCAGATATACTCCGCTGTTCGGCCGCCGCTCGAACGGGAGGCTTTCTTAGTGGACGGCTATGAACGGTATTGCAGCGGTGCGGATGGTGTATTCATGCAGCGGATACACGGCGATGTCTCCCTCGAGAGTGCTCTAAAATTCGCCATCATTCTGTTCAAACGTGCGATCAGGGAGGGTTCCACCGACTGGAAGAACTTCTACATGATCGCCAAATGCTACGGAAAACTTGAAGCGGAACCCCAGGTCATCCTTTCGTATCTTTCAGATGCGGTCAATCAAATACCCCTCCGTGATAGAGGTGAACAGGTTCTCGAGCCTTACTACAAACTGGTGGCTTCCGTCTATAAATACGCCAAGTCCGGTGAAATTGCGGTTCGTCTCGCCAACCCAACCCCTTTGTAAAGGACCAGATACTGATTACAAGAAAACAGATTCAAGAGGGCTACGAACAACTGAACGCAAACCCATGGCTCCAGAAGAATCTAAGGGACGTTCCTCAGGACCCGGCTTCATTCACAACTTTCGCTAGGGGAATATACGAGCTCCTCAATAAGATCCGGGCCTTGGATAAGCAAAAATGGCATCACCGGATGACCTACCGGATGGCAAGAATCATGTACGATGATATTGAAGACCACGACAAGGCACACAAGGAGATATCGACGTTTTTCTGTCACAAGAACCAACTCTATACGATCTGGAAGCCCGAGAATGAACGACCTGGAAGGCACTATGTCTACGTTCACCAATACTTGTTGTTCTGGACTCAGATGCTCGGTGAAATTAACGATAAGCCAACCTTGGAAGCCCTCGTGAAGAAACTTAAACGACAAGGCGCTGCCGGCGGGTGTTGGAAACAACCGGAAGTCTGGGATAAGGTAGTTCTCACGTACGCTAAGGTTCTGCGTAAGGTCAACGACATCGGTGAGAACATGGAAGTTACGGTGTATGAAAATGTCACGTATGACGAATTCAATACCTACTCTCAAAAGATGGAAGAACATTACGAGAAAGTCGAGAACCAAAAGGGCAAAATGTTCGACATACTCAAGGATACGTATGACCTAAAGAAGTTGAATACAGGTCAAACAAAAACAGCCATTATTGATGACCTGCTCACCGATACGTATTCTCTTTTGTATCAAGAGGTTGTCCCAGACTTAATCGCCAAGCTTTCCGGGTCAACTAATACCGCGAGCCCCAAACCTGGGGTTAGCACGAATCCCATGTCATTGCATAATCTCGTCGATGGGGGTGAGAGCTCCGCCGCGGCGATTAATACTTCGGTTGTTTTAGCGGCTGCGCATGGCAAAATAGATGATTACTTGGGGAGGAAGATGACGAAGGTTGGAAGGAAGGACGTTCTGCAGAAGGTTAATTCCATGTTTAGGATAATATGGGTTGGTTCTTTCTATCCTCTAGCACACGAGACAACATACTAACACCTATAAAATAGAACACCCAGAACACCCAGAACGCAGCAAAGTTGATAATGGCGGGTAAAGACACGAGCAAAGATACTGCTCTAAAGGACGCCACGACTAAAGAAGGTGATGTGGAGATGAAGGATAGCCCGATGAGAGAGAAATACCCCGAAGACCAGGGTAGCCAGGACAGCGAAGATGCTGACGATGAGGGCGCGGATAATTCTGACGCCAACATCACCATGTGAGTCGCTGACTCTTGCTATACGATAGTAGGGCGGTTATCGGAGAGATACTGTATTACATTATATTCTTTGAATTAGATCCGATTGTCCTCATGTAAGCCTGGACTATAGTTTCGTCCGTGGCATTTTGAGCCAATACACGTTGCATTTTAAACTCTCCGCCGGATCTCACACAACTGCCGACTATGCGCCTTAATCAGTACTAGTCAGCACGCCGAGCATTCGCTGACGACGAGCTGACCATGGGAAACTCCAACAGGTTTTCCGCCAATGTGAGATCTTGGAAACCCGGCACGTTTCAACTCTAGATCTGTGCTGGCGTCACGTTTTTGTTGATGCTAAGGAAGGCTATATAACATTGACCACCCGCATGACCATGGCATACCGTAAAACTTGAGAACTCTTATAATCAAATGTTTCCTCAAATTAAGTAAAACATCAAGTATCATGATTACGTTTATCTACAGTATCGCGGGGGTCTTGGGCTTCCTCCTCGGATTGGACTTGTGGTTCAGACGAGCATATGATCCCAAAGAGCCACCCATTCTTGCACCGGGTATCCCACTGATTGGGCATATCATTGGTTTCATGAAACATGCCACCGGATACGCCGCCATGATCAGGTATTTCTTACCGCATAGAGCCACAAATACACGATCTTAAGATAGCAAAGCTGACATTATATTTCCGAAAGCGTCGGTCGCCCTGAAGAAATCTTCGCGATCAACTTCTTCGGCTTCCGTATATACATCATAAACTCTCGACACCTCATCCCAGCTGTTCAAAAGAATAAATCGCTATCCTTCGCTCCATTCCAAAAACAATTCGCCGACTCCCTAACCCATCCGTCGAAGCATACGCTAGACCTCTTCGACACAGAGCACATTCATGACGTCACCAGGGTTCAGCTCGCGGCTTGGACGCCCGGAAAGGATTTAGACTGTCAGAATATTAGGGCAGCTGATACTTTGATGTTGGAGATGGAAAGGTTGATTAGTCAAATTTCGACGCAAGGGAGCGCTACTGCGGATTTCTACGAGTGGACGAGGTATACGAATATGATTGCGGCTACGAATGGTATCTATGGAAGTGCGAACCCGATGAGGGATCCAGAGATCTGGGGGGCTTTCTTGTAAGTCTTTTTTTGCCTCTATCTATGAGCATAAGAAACTGTGGTTAATCTTTCATATAGGGGATGGTATCCAAACCTTATGAAGCATCTCTCTGGGTATCCTAGCTTCCTGCTGAAGGAGTCTTGCAAGGCACGGGATAAATTCGTCAACTCATTCATTCAATATCTTCGCAACGATCACACAGATGCGGGGGAAGTCATTTTTGCGAGAGAAAGAGTATACGCTAGGGACCAGGTAAACACGGAAGACACGGCTAGTTCGCAGGCCTTGTTCACCGTAGGACTCATAGGAAACTTAAGTCCGACGGTATTTTGGACGGTTTGGGATATCTTCTCCAGACCACAGTTGCTGGCCGATATTCGTGAGGAATTGGAGCGGGTCGCTGTTACAAGGTATGATGGAGAGGATGGACCGACCTTTGAATTGGATATCGCCGCTCTTAAGGCCCGGTGCCCGCTACTACTATCTGCACACGAAGAAACTCAACGAACCAGATTTAGACACGCAAACGTCCGCCAAGCTATGGAGGACACAGTCTTGGATGGAAGATACTGGTTGAAGAAAGGGAGCATGCTAATAATACCAAACAAGATGATACACCATCACCCTGAGATATGGGGAGCAAATGCGAAGGAGTACGATCCAAGAAGGTTCACGTCTGAGAAGGGTCTACCGATCGGAAGGTCTGCGTTATCAACGTCGTACGCGTTTCTAGCGTGGGGTACAGCGCCGACGTTGTGCCCTGCTAGACAGTTCGCGGCGACTCAGATACTCCTGTTCACGGCTTTGATGGTGCTAAGGTTTGAGGTTAACCCGATATACAGCGGAGGCCAATGGCGAGAGCCGACGTTGTTGACGGGTGCCTTATCCGTTATTGAACCCCCAGCAGAGAAACTAGGCGTAAGAATTCACAACAGGAGGGGGGCAGAGGGGGCTTGGAGGTTAAAGATGGGAGAATCGAAGACAAGGGTTCCCATTGCGTCCGGTTGAACCGGTGAAGCGGGACACACGGTTCTGTGGGTTTACGTGTGCATTTCGGCTCTCGAACGCATATGGCCGCCGCCACAAAGCGTCTAAAATTTGACTAAAGAGCGGTTGTGAACAGATCTGTGTGCATGTATAATTAGTAGACACATCGACGTTTTCTGCGAATGTTAGTATTAATAGCGCCATTAATCCCTCCGTTCTCAGGTGGAAATAAGCTTGAAGTTGTGATATCTGTACCATATTAGCGGTTACTCTAGCGGTATTTTAGCATCATAGCACTTGGTAAGACAAGAGGCGACCTGCATGGTGGGGTACAACCTGCAGCACAATGGCTCGACGCATCCCGTTATCGATACTGGGGCTATCTTCGGCGGCAGAAAAAAAAAAAAGAGGGAGAATATGGCAACGGATGATTCGAGTCACCAAAGTTCTTGCTATTAATAGCTGCCGTGCAGGCGCCTACACTACCTCCTGACTTTTCTGGATCCGAGATTTTGAACGTCGAGTTGAAAAGGCTAGCTCGCCTCTGGGAGACATTTTAAAGCTTAGTCCGCGTTGAGGAGTCGGAAAAACGTGGGAACCCTGTCGAGGTGGCTGTGATTGGGCAAAGGCGAGCCTCAAGTCTATCGATATGGCGGGGTGACTAGGATGCGATGGCTTTTCGAGCCGTCAGCTCAAGGACAAGCCATTCAGGGTTTGAGAATGACCGTGAGAGTCTTCTAGAAGGCATTTCCTGCAGGGTTGGTGGGATTCCAACCGCCCAGGCTAGCGAGGGATTCAGCTGGGAAGTCGAAGGAAGGCACGGCTCGAGTATGAAAGGGGGGCTGCAGGCGTGAATTCGAAGGTCTGACGGGCACGTCGGAAAGCACAGGAAAGCAAGCAAGCAGCACAGAGGCATGGATCGGTAGGAATCCCGGTCGATAATAACAAATTCCATCCCAGCAGATTTTGCATTGTTGGTCTCTTAGCACGTAGGTTGCATTGTATCCCGACGAGGGTGAATTTTTGACATCAGGCAGAAGACAGGCGTCCTCTTGGGGACGCAAAAGGACACAAGATTATCGGGATGAGACCGGTTGGAAGTATGTATCCATGTCCAGACGAGCGTTCTGTGGATGTCCGTGAGATAGAGGATTTGGGAGATTCAGAGGCCACAATTTTCTGTTCCCCACCTTCCCAAACCGATGCATAGCGGTGAGAAAGGCTGTGATTGGAGAGATTGCAGGCGGCCGCGAAATGATCACATCTCAAGCAGCGCAGCAGCAGCAGCAGCGTGTGTGTGGTAGCGCAATGTCGACAGGAGAAGTCCTAAGTTTTAATCAGGACATCGTGGACGTTTGCATTCTGCATGAGACGGTGTATACACAGCACATGTGCGTGCGTACGGACATCAACGCCTGCGATGCAATGACAATTAGCACGATGTCGACATCGCCCACGAATGTAATACCGTGACATACCTGATTTGCACGTACGCACGGTAGATGCCTTAGCCTGGCCGGCGTGCATGTCGGTCGAGCGACCGGAATGAACGAATGTCTGCTCGTTTGACAGGAAAAATCAAAAATAAGATTAAACCTGCCGCAGGGTTTCCAACGTGCAGGGCGTCCGTGTGCAATCAAAAGATATTATCAGCGAAGTAATAAAAAATAAAACAGAAGACGAAAAATATTTTAGTCGGTTGGAAGTAGTTAAAGAAGCTTCCGTCCGGGTTTCTGCTGTCCGTCTCGAAGTTCCCGATACACTCGACTGTGACGATTTGAATTCGACCTTGACGATTCGGACTCGACTTTGACGATTTGGACTCGACCGAACGAGGGCTTCCAGAGCATCTCCATTCTGCCTTGACGAACGGCCTCCCGCTGGATTGATCGGATTCAGTGCTTTCGAGCTGGATGTGAGCCAGCCCTTTCCCGCTCACTCAGCGAACAGAACCGCCCGGCCGCCCACCACCATCATCTCCACCGCTCCAGGACATCCCACCACGAGGACGAGGACGAGGACGAACAGGAACCGGGGCCCCCAAAGCGAAAAGTCTCAGTCTGGCAGACCGGCCGGACTCTGTCTAGTTTCTCCCTCCACGACGTCGACGGACGACATTCTCACGCTGTTCCCGTTTCAAGACTCTCGACCAACGGAGCCTTTTGACCGCCTTCTGAAACGCTATCGAGCCTGGGCCACGAGAATCTATCCGAGAAACTAGGATCAGGCGGGAAATCGGGTTCAGATTCGTATACGGCGCCATCGAGAACGCTGCCAGGAAGGCTAAAAAGGGAGGACCTGTCGCTGTTCCTGAGCGACAACCATCGGCGTCTCTGTCATCGTCTCAGCTGGATCTGTCGATTAGACCTTTCTTCTTCCCTCTCCCGTGGGATCCGGAATATCCAGGCGACGGCGACGTTTGCATCGGCTCGGAGCTGATTCGGTGAGGATTCATTGATTCGTATTGTCCTGCGGTGGATAAGATCGAGGAAGAGCAACTCTGCCCAACACTTGCCAGAACATCCTCATCAACGCATCGCCGTTCCGATTCCAATTCTCTCTCCGACTTCATCTGCTTTCAGTCTGCCCGCTTCAAACCGTCCGACATGTTCCAGGTGGGTTATTCCCGTTGAGAAATCGTCGCTAGCGGCTGCATGCTGACGTCGTGCTGCCTCGCAGGGACTTCGAAGGTCGCTCAAGAGCGACAAAGGGACGAATGTGCAGCACATCGGCAATTCTCCAAAATCACCGCCACCGAAGAAGATGAATGTATGGAGAACCCCTCCTGCCTCTGCCGGAATCAATAGCTGACCCGTATCACTTTCATCGCTATCGCAGGCTCCCCCCGGTGCGCAGGTAATCAAGGCGACCCGAGACCACAAGTCCCTCAGCCCCGGCGAACTCTCATTCTCCAAGGGCGACTTCTTCCACGTCCTCTCCCACGAGGACCACCCGGACTATTACGAGGCGTACAACCCCATCACCAGTGCCCAGGGTATGGTCCCCGTGAGCCACTTCCAGATCATGGGCAAGAGCGGCAGGGACAGCCAGGGATCAACCGGGAGCGACAACCGCAAGACCGATGATTCGGGCTATTCTGGGAGCAGCACCCTCAGCGACTCCATGAAGGAGCGGAGCCACAAGCCTCGCGCGAGCATCTCGACAAAGCCCGGTGGTCCCCTCTACGGTATCGTTGTATACGACTTCCATGCCGAGCGACAGGACGAACTCCAGGCCACCGCCGGTGAAGCCATCATCGTAATAGCCCAATCCAATTCCGAATGGTTCTTGGCCAAACCAATCGGTCGCCTGGGTGGGCCCGGCCTAATTCCCGTCTCTTTCATAGAGATCAGAGATATGGCAACCGGCTTGCCAGTTGACAACCAAGACGAAGCCATCGCCAAAGCCCAGGTTCCAAAGGTCGAAGAATGGAAACGTCAGGCCGCAAACTACAAAAACAGCAGCATCTCCCTGGGCAAGTTCGAGTTCGGAGAACCGCAGCCAACTTCCCCAGGCCTGGAATCCCCAGTGGTAAGGAATAACATGCCCGACTCAACAGCTCGAGAAACCGCGCTTACAAACATATAGCCCCACCAACAGCCAATACATGAGGAAGAATACCTCCTCGCCCCTATATCTGCCTCAGTCGACAGTTATGCCTTCGAATCCGGCAGATATTGGTACCTGGTTAAATGCCAGATGGAGGATGGTAGAATATGGCATCTCTGCCGCTACTATGAAGACTTTTATGACTTCCAAATCGCTTTGCTCAAAGCGTTCCCTCGCGAGGCTGGCGCTACAGGGGAGCAGAGAACGCTACCGTACATGCCTGGGCCGGTTGCATACGTAACAGACAGCCTGTCAAGCCAACGAAGAAAGAGCTTGGACGAATACATCAAGCAACTTCTTAGTATCATGGCTGTAAATCACGAAATAGCCCAATGTCCCTTGGTCCGACAGTTATTTGCTCCACGTCAAGGTGATCTTGACGTCACCGAGACGGTTCGTGGCTCGACGTACTCCGGGTCCACATATGTTGCACAGCAACAACAACAGGCCCTAGAAATGCAGAACCGTGACTCCCACCTCTCCAACGTCTCGTCCGACTCTTCTCCAGCACCCTCCCGTCAAAGCTCTCGAGTGGACCTAGGTACAAATATGCGAGGGAACGGATCATACCCCTCAATCCTTTCACCACCACCAGCACAACGAGCCGCTGTAGCACAAGCAATGAGATCACCCCCTGCTACGAATGGCCATCCTAGGGAAATCCATATGCGGTCGAACTCTGACATGAGGCCGAATCAAATGTCCCGGGCCGACAGTAACCTTAGCGCGATTACTGCTATGTCGGGCAATAGTGCGAGCGGGTCCTTCATCAAGATTAAAGTTCACTACCAGGATGACTTGATCGCTATCCGTTTACCAGCCGATATCTCCCTCTTGCAACTCCAAGACAAGCTAGAGCAGAGACTGGAAACGAGACTTAGCTGCATCCAATACCGGGATGAGCAGACCGCTGAATATTACGATATCATGAGCGACAATGACCTCAATACCGCGATACAAAGAAACCCTAAACTGGTCTTGTCGGTATCGTGATTTCAGTTTCATCTTTCCACCTTTCCACCCTTTCTTTTCTTACTGCATATATTTCTCTTAGCATGTATTTTCGATACCTTTTCCCGTGGTTATTTCTGCCTTACCCCTGGTCCAAACCTAGTTTTCTTTTTCTTCTTCTTCTTCTTCTTCTACTTTTTCTTCTCTTTTCTCGTGGGGTTCCTAAAAGTTCATGGGTCTTCGCTTTCTTCTCTTTAAAACTTCAGGGATTCCTCCTACTTTTACCCTTCTCCTTTGGACCAGTGTGGCGATTTACTGCATTACTTTTCGACAAAGCGACTTCTTACTGTGGGTGGCCAGACACCACTTCTTTCGGATGGCTGCTCTACATTTTTCGGACTTTGGCCACAGTTTTTTGATTTCCGGCCAGCACTTCAACCGGCGTCTTTCTGGTGTTTCCTTATGCTGATATGTGTTATTGCCTCTCCCAACCCCCCCTCGGTGATGTGTTAATGCTGCTGATGCGATAAAACGTGAACTTCGATGCGATAATGTTTTCCTTGTCCTTTTTTTATTCTTTTCCTTTTTCGCTTTTTTATAACTCGGGACGGGCAATGGTCGACCTTTGCACATTAGTTCATGTAAATTAACTGAATTTATATTTCTTACTTTAAATTCTTTTTCTCATCTACTATTTCCTTGTCACTTGCATTCTCATTTTACCAGCTTTCCTAAACATCCAGACGAACTTTCGGGATTTCGAACTGCTTGGTTATTTTTTTCTCGATTAATATTGATTACGTCTCCTTTCTAATTTATTTCATGCCTACGGGATTCTATAGATCTAGCTTTTCGAAGGATCGTTGTGAATAGGTTCAGACCTATCAACTGGTCTTGTATTACAAGCTACGTTACTGACCGTCATGCAGTCCTTTCGCTAGGAGGGTTTCAAAGCCAAATACATTACTGAGTGGTTGTCTTATAAGTCTTGGAGTCGTCGCCTCAGCGGATGTGCCTCTACCAAGAGTTTTATCAGGACTAGGCCTTTGCTGTGATTTATAAGATACGGGTCACTTACCGGTATTGAATACCCACTCATCCAGGTTACATAACTCCGGATCCTCGAATATCAAATACAAATACTTTAACGTCTCCGCTATTTCCACCGCATTAGAACCAACGACTGAATATCCACAACCAATGATTATATAAAAAGGGGTACTCACCGCTCCAAAAACTCTCGCTGGTATCCCTCAAATTCCCTTTCTTCCCAAGATTAGTCACATCATCCACCTCCGAGTATCCCCAGTTCGTCTCCGTCGCCTTTTCGATGGCTTCAAACGCCTCCCACGCCCACTGTCTATATTTTTCTTGCCCTGTGATCCTCCAGCCGTAGAAGTAACTCTCCACTACCTCGGGGCGGAGATTGTAATTCGTGGCGGTGGGCCAGATTCCCGTCTTTGCATACATTTCCTTCTGCGAGACCGTCACCGGACCCGGGAAATGCGGTGGTCTCAGGTGAGATTCTCGGGGCATCCAGCTCCAGCTTTCTGGGCCAACTTTGGACGGCATGGAAGCGTAGGAGTGGCGACAGCCTTCAATCAAGGCCTCGCCGAAGGAGAACAATGACGAGAGTGAGAGGTACTTAGCCCCCAACAGGATATTGCCGCCAACGAAACACGTCAGGTGGCCCATAGTGTTCTCGTAGCGGTCCTTCGAGTAAGAGAGGAGGAATGTATGCGGGTCGCTTTCAGATTTTGTGATCGAGGAGAGATACTTTTGAGCAGATGTCATGGCTTGGTACCACCGCTTTGCATGGTGTTTCGTGGAGTGGTTCGGGGTTAGGATGTGGGCTTTTATAAGATACTGTAGCGTTACGTCGGTGAGATACTACGAATACAGCGTAATGAAGGTTTGTATATACTTACTTCATAGTGACTATCGTCCGGCGCTCCTAGAGTTCTTGTCGTTCCGACTGGGAGGCCTGTCCATATCGACCTCGGGCTCCTGAATACGCACCGTTCAAATCAGCTCATCACCGCAGAGTTTCATATCCGCATTGAATAACAGGGCCCCCGTACTGCAATATACCAGGCCACGGCTCGCCTCTCCTGTTGAAAACCAAACGGTCCCACGCCTTGGTCGAATTCTCCAGATAGACTTTGTCACCCGTCAGATGTGACAACGTGGAGTACTCGAGCCAGTGACTTCCCGCTCTCGCGAGGTGGACCTCAACGTACTCATGCCGTCTTCCGTACATATCCACCCCGAGAGCCTTAGTGAAATCGACTCTGGGCCATATCATGCCCGTTGGGGTATCAAAAGCAGGTCCGAGGTTATTCGCCAACGTCTTCGCCTGTTTTAAAATATCCTGACGAAAAGTTTTGCTAGGAGCGGGTATTACCCCTGCTTCGAGAAGATCCACTGTCGAGACTAGTGCGCCGATGTATCTAATCGTTCTGGTTTATATGTTCAATGCGTATGTTAGGTTCGGCTACGAACATACGGGTTCATAGACTGATGGCAGGTCACGAACGTTTCAAATGGATCGACTAGGCCTTCCGCTTTGTTGAAGTCGACACGGTTGACTACCCAATCGTATTGGTCGGCAAACCTATACTATGATATCAATCCTTAGAGAATAGACGCCATCTCCCGAGGATAGTGGCCCTTACGCATCAGACAGACCCATAATGGCCGTTGTGGTCATAGAATCAATAATGGTGGCCCCCCATCCGTTTCTACTGTTTCTATGCCTCCCAGACACTAAAGTTATCGAGTATGTTACCGTTAGTATGGGATATACTTCTGCAAGTTTTTCAATAGAAGAATAGATTTGGATGAAATATAAATACCAGGCTTGATTTCATCGTATCCCCACGCTCGCTCCTTGTAGAGTCTCCATGTGCGCTCCATAACCCGCTTCACCGCCTCTGCTCTTTTCACATCTCTCGCGTTGATTCCCTTCTCTTTGAACGGGTATTGAATTCGACTGCCACGGGGAATCACAAAGTCGAACCCCCTTGTCCCTGAGTTTTTGAGTGCGCCCTCATGAAATAGATAAAACCCAATAGCCAGCACGAGCACAACGAGTATACGCGATCGTCGAGCATGCATTTTGCATGATACTTCGGTATCCAGCACCCGCGATAGCTTTCTGTTGTCCGTGCAGTATGATCGGATTGTTGGATTTTGGCAAGTTCCGCGGTAGCGTCGCAAGCACCGGGGATGCGGGTAAGATAAGTGCCGCCTGGTAAGCTAAACTAGCCGGATATCTCCATATCGTAGTTCGAGGGGGGTGGATAGATCGAAGACTATAATACGGCTGGGGCCTGGACTGTCAAAATTAATAGTTCGCTGGTTAAGCATCGTCACAGCAAATCAGGGTTGAACCTTGACCCCTGTTTCCACTATTCTTGGCAGGTTCCCAGCTCTGGCGATACGTGTCGATGAATTCATATCAAAAGCTTTAAAGACGCACAGAAAGCGGGTGGTTTATAAGTTACTGTGGGACGATAGTAAGCGGCCAATGTGGATGATATATGGGAACGAGATTCATGGGCATCGTAAGTCACTAATACTCAGACCGGCTACTACACCAATGCTCGATTATTATAATTACGATAACAAATCCGCTAATATCAGGAATGCGCAGAACCCGACAGATGCCTGGAACACATATCGAGCCGGTGAACTTCTTTGGGCGGCCTGGCCCAGCTGCTTGTTCCCGGCTTTCATGTTCTCCGCCGTCTGAACGGAGTCGGCCATTAGCTGGTCGATGTGATCTGATTGCGCCGCAATATCCATCACTATCCGATTCTGAAGCTCGGATATCTCCAGCAAAGATCTCTC
Organism: Arthrobotrys sphaeroides; assembly: GCA_036971245.1. Classification (NCBI taxonomy): domain Eukaryota; kingdom Fungi; phylum Ascomycota; class Orbiliomycetes; order Orbiliales; family Orbiliaceae; genus Arthrobotrys; species Arthrobotrys sphaeroides. The sequence goes on from JAJTTW010000002.1 coordinate 3,817,390, forward strand.
GGCCGACCTGTGTCCGTCTCATGTTAGAATATAATCCGTAGCGCGCAGTCGATTCGGGACTTCTCACCTGATCTGGTCCAATGTATCCTGGTAGTAATTCATCATATCCTGGTTTTCTTTCGCAAATATTTGCAGCTGGTCCGCCGACAGCACCTGTTCAATATCCTTCCCTTCTTCTTCCTCCAACGCCGCGGCGGTCTGCGATCGTTTATACGCTTTCGCTTGCGCCTGCATCTGCGCCTCCTTTGAAGCCTGGACGGCAGCGCTTCCCACCGCTAATCCGGACTTGTCGAACGCCATATTCTCCAGTATACTTTTATTCTTCTCGACGGTCCTCATAACTCTGGTCTCCTGCTGCTCCCTCTGGATCTCACTCAGCTTCTCCAGTCTGTTCTTCAGCAACCACAGAACGCCCTCCCTATGCAGCGCCGTCCATTTAGTCCTTTCCTCTTCCTCGTCAGGCTCATCGCCTCGCCGTAACTCCTGTATCCACTTTCGAAGATTGAGATTCCTATCTCTCGTCTTCTTCTCCAACATCACGCGGGTCTTTTCCGCGTCCTCCAGGTTGGCGATGACCTGAAGGTACTGTTTTATCATGGTTTTGGCCTCGAAATCGATCTCGTCGCGCTCCTTGTCGGTGAAGTAGCGACGGTCGGGTTGTTTGGCGGTCAGTGCAGAGGTGTGGCGGGGTGGTCGGGCGGTGGAGAGGTATGCCTGGCGGATGGAGAGGAGGAAGCGGGTCAGGTTCATGATCGAGGAGTTCTAGCGTGTACCGGAGACCGTTAGCCATACGATCGCATATTATCCGTATTATCGGGTCCACGAGAGGGGTTAATCTTACAATGGTGTAGGCTTCCTTGATGAAGCCATCTCCGGGGACGTGCCACCGACGGCCCCGAATGGGCGCCGAACCATGGCTCTCAAGCAGCTTGTTGAAATCGTGGGAAATGTTGGCCATCTAGGCTGCGACTGGTCCGCCCGCGTGCTACCGGAAAACCATCTGGGTGCGAAGGAGGGATCGGTGGGTTCGTCGACGGGATCGAGGAGGATATAATATGGCAGTCCGTTCTAGCCCAGGCGACAGTTTGCTAGTTAAAGGTGACGTTGTTCAGTTCGCTTGGTTCCGAGCTGCCAAACCCGCGCAACACCGCCAACTAATCTTATTGCCTCTGACTTATATTACAACTGCTGCAGGATGGGAAATGTCGGGCGCGAGAGGTATTATAAAATAGTGAACCGATATTCTATATTTAAGCAGAAACGGGAATCTGAATAGAATATAAAACAGGTATCTATGCTCGCGGGTACTTCAAACACCACTTGCACATCCAATTGCAAAGCTTAAGGTCGCAGACTCAAGTAGGTCTTCGGTGCTACAAAACCAAGGCATACGGTTTATAACTACCTGGGTACTTATATATATAAGTAAGTAGGTATATGTAGATGTCATTTTGATATGTACCGATACTTTGATATCATGATGTCGATACAACATATCTTGTGTATACCGCCCTCATATATCTTCGTACCACCACTGGATGCGCAGCTGGATATTGACGACACAGCAACACACTTCAGCCGCAAAATGCAACGTCGTTGCAGCCGCGGACGCCCAAAAAGTTGGAAATCCCTGATCTCGGTCTCCGAGCTATCTCTCGAAGGCCCCGCGATAAGAACATCCCTCTGAACGATTCCGAGGCGATGATTTTCGCCGCGGGTGCCGTATTCACTCTACCTCCTCTCCCTAGACCCCGTTTTTTATATTCGTCGTATACTATAATATATATAGAGGACTCCCGGATGTTTCGAATCGAATCTCTCCCAGATCGATAGATTATTAGACCATGGCGATGCAGGCTCCGATGCCCAGGATAAAGCTGCATTTCAACGCTGGCGCGTATCCTCCTCCGCCGAGGGAGGCGGAGTCGGGCGCCGGGGAAGATGGTAAAGACGTAGAATCTGAGGAAGTATGAGCCTCCCGTCCTTTTCTATCATATGCTGTGCTTGCGTTATAATTAAACCCCATTCAATGTATTACATATAATGGAGATATTTGGTAGTTAATTGACGCGTCCGAGTATTACCATTTAGCTCTCGTCATCCGGCCACTCCGCCGACGACGACGGTGGCGACTACGGTCGTGGAAATACCGATTCCTTTAAAGAGGGTTCTGGATTGTCTATCCCGATAGACGGATACACGGAGGTATCTGCTACCGGTAATGCATCCGTATTAGATCCCGAACCCGTCGCTCCGTTTCGGCCCATCCGTATCATACTGAAGGCGCCGAGGCGGGATCCCGATGAAGTGGAGGAGACCGGTAGGTTCGATTCGCTGTATTCCTAGAATCTTTTAGTAAGTGGTCAGGGTAGTGATATTATAATTTATAGTGGCCTCCGTCCCCGTCCGCCGGAGAAAGAAGCGTAGGAAATCCAAAACGAGCCAGAGGAAATACGATGTAAGTGCCGAGTAACACCCTGTATATTCTCCACATCCATCCTTTTCCATATATCACACTCCCTTTACTCCTAGTTTACCTTACATATATTATTACACAGTCTTCAACATCCTCAGAAGAATACGTCCAATCCGGGTTTATAACACAGTCCGGACGCACCGTCATCAATCCAAACCTTCGAAAGGAACAAGTACCACCACCACCATCACCACCATCGCCGCCACCGACAACAGCGCTGCCACCACCTAAACCTACCATCCCCCACAAGAAACCCAAACCAAAGTCCACATCCAAAATGCCCTGGCGGCCCCGCAAGCCAGAACGCCCAAGACCGCAATGGACGTACGGTAACCCTCACAGATCAGCGCGTAAACTCCATTTCCCCACCTTCGACGCCACAGAGGATGAAGAGGAAGCTGCAGAGGAAGCGATAAGATTATCCATCCTCAATGCACAGTGCGTACAGTGTCTCAAAGCCGACGACTCGCGGGACGATAAAATCGTTTTCTGTGACGGGTGCGAGAGACCTTATCATCAGAAATGCCATCGGCCGAATATCGACCAATCATACATTGAGGTTGTGGAGAAGAGGTGGTATTGTTCCAAGTGTGCGAGAGCGGTTAATTCTCGGGGAGGGCGTGAGCGAGAAGCGAATGAAGAAGCTGGGGAAGAGAAGGTTTCTAGCAAGGGAGAAGAGCAGACACACAGAGGAGAGGGCTCCAGACAAGGTGGCGGTATAAATCAAGTCCAAGCTGAGAGGGGAGCAGAAGATCTCGCCGACCTTAAGGACATAGATACAGAATCTGAAATACAGAATGGGAATGAAGGCCCAGGAGTAAACGGTTTCCACCCCGCTGAAGGAAGAGAGGAGGAGAAGGTGGGAAAGCATATGGGAACCGAAGGGTTTCGATTCACTTCCTCCAAACATCTCGTACAATCCAAAAACATGGAGCAGTCTTTGGCCCGGCTGACCGCTGACGAGGTAAGTCGTAAGTACCCATTCTTCAGTGGCCCGGAAGCTTACAGACCTTTATCCACAGCACAAACTCTTTCTAAAAAGCCTCTCTCATGACCAACTGGTCGACCTCATCTGCCATCTAAGATCAAACGGTGCAGAATACGACTTCAACTTCCCGCCAGGAACAAAGGACAAGCTCCTCACCTTCATAAATCGTCACAACAAAAGGAAGCGAAAGTTTTGGGCAGTGAGATCCACCAGTGATGCCAAAACGGAAAACCAATCTGTCCCTTCACCATCTCCCGAAGGCCAGGATGCAGAGGACATTGAACCTCCACCATCTAAAATTCGCAAGCTCACCACAGAGCAGAATTATTGGAAATGGCGAGAAGACCCTGAGAACCCGGCTGTCACGCACATAGTCTACGAAAACGGGATCGGGCGTCCCATTCGCGAGGCTTATCCACCACGCTTCCCATACCCAGGTATGAGACAGCCTGGGGTCCCTAATCCAGAGGAGCGGAATGGTGGAGGAGAAACACCTACTCTTGCCAATGGTGACAAACAGATTTGAACTTGTGTACGGGCATAATGTTGGCGGAACAGTCTATTTAGCGTAGCGACCTAGTCAAGAGTTCTTGCTTTCGGTCATGTAATTTTTGCTACATGTTTTTCTCTTCCTGTCGATTGAAGCGTGATGACCTGTATTTTGAGAATACCCGGTCATCCTATTGTACTAGAATCTTACCAGATCTGTTAATGAAAAGATGCCCAACGGCGATACCATACCAGGGTGCTCGGATACAGACGTTTCGATCATCTAAGATACCAGACTCCATATCTGCGAAGGAAAAGTTCCATACTTTATAGCCTCTAAAGAACAAGAAAAGGGAAAAAAAAAAAAAGAGACCATCCTGCGTGTACGAATACAAAACCGACGTACCTAAAGAACTAGAAAAGGCGCTGTACAAGAACCGACACATAGGACGAAGTGAAAGTGAATTTACATAGCGAAGTGAAAAACGGCGTAGACTCTTTTTTGTGCGAGAGGGAACTTGAGAATCAGAACTATCGTCAATCTTTCGTTTTCACACCGAATACATAAACTTCGTGGAGCTAAGGGAAGGAAAAAGGAAAGGCGAGCCCATTCCACATAAGCAACGGGTCCAAATCCATGTTCTTTTCAATCACCGCATGTACTGCCTCAGAAGGTCCTGTGCTTTCTCCACACCCTGTCCTACCATCTGCGAGATATTCTCCAAATCGTCACCAGCAGTACCCGCAAATCTCCGTGCAATTTCTCGAGCAGTCGTCTCAAGCCCTCCGAAGTCACCGCTCGCCGGCCGGTTGTCTTCCTCCTCCTCCCGTCCGAAATAGGCATTGGAGGATATGGCAGTGGCACCGTCGAAGTTTTGGAGACGAGTCTTGGCCTCGGCTTGCGCCGAGGGGTCATAAGCATTTCTACCGAAGAATTCATCGGACGAGATAGCCTTCTGGGTGCCGAATTTATCTCGAGCATAGCGCTCCGAGTCATCTGTGGAGTAGAGTCAGCTAAAAGGTCAAATATATCATTAGTTTGGGGGGGAATGTCCTACCATCAACGGGTCGTGTCCCTGTGGATCCGAATCCACCCATTTTCTTCGCTGGAGCTGGCGCTGGCTTGTTATTCGCGATTTGCCCGAATCCTAATCTAGCCATCTGTACCGTTGCCTTTTCTGTATTTGCTTTGGTTGTATTGCTACCCCTAGTCGGCGACAAAGGTGTAGGGCTTGCGAGGCTGCTCTTGGAGGGCTTCTCATCGACTTCTTCGGCATCAGGGTCGTATCCAAGCTTGGCAACCCTCTCCGCTTCTTCCTTCGCTTTCTTCTCAGCAGCTTCAAAGTCTACATCGGCGGCAACGACCTTCTTAGCCCCAATCTTCTGTGTCTTCTTGCCCGACAACACCCCAGACCGTCCCTTAGCACCAGCAGCACCGACGCCTGTTGGTTTCGCTCTTGTGGCAGCCGCAGCAGCAGGAACGGCTTTCGAGACAGCGGTGGCAGGTGGGGTACCGGCCGGAGTAGAAGTCTTCGCGCCAGAAGCAAGTGGCGATTTCGGTCGCGATGTCCCGTTACCAGCGGCGTTGGCGTTCAAAAACGGTGAAGCAGTTCGGCTGACGGGGGTGCCAGTCCGCGAGGGAGATGGCGATGGTCGTTTGATAGCGGGCTTATCCCATGACGAGAAGAAATCTTCTTCCTCTTCTTCGGCTGTGACGACGACAGCCCCATCGTCGACGTCGAAGATAGGATGGCTATCCACGAACAATCACAGGTTAGTCGGATCGGAGTAGACACGTAGACGGGGCGTAGGGATACACACATCTTGGCATCTTCAACAGCCCGCTTCTTGATTTCCTCCTTATATTTGACGGCAGCGTTCGAGGTGTACTTGACTTTCGCGTCCTTCGCTGAGAGAGCCGCAGAACCGCCGTTATCGATGAAGAACTCCTGGATAGCCTTGTTCCCACCAACTTTCATGAGACGAAGCTGATCCCACGTCCATTCTGTACATCGCGCGTGTGTAAGCAGGTATACGCATGGTGAAGGTCAGGGGTGGCGAGTGCAGCAGGGACGTACGGTCAAGAACAGTGGATCGGACGAAGGAGATGTGGACACCGAGGTTTCGATGGACGGCAGAGCAGTCCAGGCAGAGGTAGATGCCGAAGGGGACCGATGCCCAGGTAGGTGCCTTTCCGCCACAGTCGAAGCAGGTCTGGGATGAGCCAGCGTGTTAGCTAATGGACATAGCGGCCAAAGCACGGGGAGCTGATGGAAGGGTGTACCTTGTTGGCCGGCTTGGACTTGAGCTTCTCAAAGATCTTCTGCGACTCGGTCTTCTCGGCGAGGGCGGCCATGATCGATCGATTGGAGCACGGATGCTAGCTACAGGTGATGGATGGAGATGTCGCCTGAGGTGTAGCAGGGTCTCGAGAGGGTAAGCCGGTCTGTCAGTTGCGGTTGTTGCTTGGTGTTTGGGAAGGAGGACAGGTTAGCGTTGTTGGCTGTGGTCGGCCTTTCTGGGCACTAAATCCGACTCACCTTCGACTTCGCTTTGGTTCGATTCGACCTGGCTCTGCCCGACAGGGAAAATTTCAGGATCAATTGGTGTTCGATAGAATACAAGAGCACGCTCTCAGGAATTTACATGTGTGTACCGGTGGCTGTCTCCTTTTTCTTTCTCTCCTGTTCATACTGCTTTTCTGACTTTCAACCCGTCCAGAGGTGCTTAGTGCAATACCACTATCGTAGTCCTCCCCGACGTCCATTAACGCTTTGGTATTCAACGGCATTGCATTCGAAGTCTTAATACCCCCTGATAGATATCGATATGTCTGCAATCTGGCGGTATGTCCGAACCCTTGTTTTGCCGATATCGGGTTAACATAAATGACAAAAACCAATGCTAATGCTCCATCAGGTGGTTTACCGGCCTGCCGAGGTCGTCCAGGCTCGCACTGGGCGGTGGTTTAATAGCATACGGGCTCGTCGGTGACTATCTGACGGATAGTGTCGGGAATGCCTTCGGTTTGACCCCGACGGAGAAGGATAAGCAGAAGTTGAAGGACATGGTCCCGAAGATATCTCTGGTAGACAAGCCTGGCCATGGCCCGCAGGAGAAAGAAAGCGAGGCAAAGCTGGAAGAATCGAAGAGGCCTCGGTAGGACCGTCGAGACTGACCATCGTGGGTTTGTACATACGCATATATCACATCTATGTGAGAATTAAGGGCTCCTCAGGATTTCATATTCCATTATTCATGGCGTCTTATAATACAAATGATGCTCCCTGGGGAAATTGAAAAAAAAAAAAGGGAAGTGTGTATCAGAAGATTAACTCAAAAGCTCCCGACAATGCTAAAAAACGAAAACCGGACAAAGGAGACCCGAAAATACAAAAACAGCAAATCAATCGTCTACAGCTTGGCAACCATCGACGACGACTTCTGTATCTGCTCAATGGCGTCACCGACCATCTCATCGATGATGGCCTTGGCAGGCTTGATCTCATTGCAGACGGCGGCGACCTTGCCCATCAAGAACGGCCTGGCGGCGTCCATGGTGTCGTCATCCAACTTGTCCTGCTTGTCGAGCTGCTCGATATCGTATTCGACCGGGATGACACCCTGGCTGGTGAGCTTGGTGATCTCATCCTTTCGGTTCTCCTCCCAGTTCTTGATGTAAGGGTTCATCTTGACACGCATGGGACGGCCGGTGAAGATGATTGTTCGGACGTTGTCTTCGTATCCGGATGTGATGACGGCCTCCTGGTGGGCCTTCGGTGCACCGGCCTCCTCGGCGAGAATGAAACGGGTTCCGACCCAGGCGGCAGAGGCGCCCATGGCGAGGACGGCGGCGAGACCCTTGCCGTTGAAGATACCACCGGCGGCAACGACGAGAACGTCCTGGCCGGTGAGTGGGGACTTCTTGCCCTTGCAGAGGTCGACAACGGTGGGGATGAGGATGGATGTGGGAACATCTCCGGTGTGGCCGCTGCGGAAGGTTTAATTTCTGATTAGTATAGTAATCAACAGCGGGGTGCGAAGTTATATCGAGCTTACCCTCCCTCACCGCCCTGAGCGCAGATGATATCAACACCGGCATCGAGGCACTTCTGGACGTGCTTCGGGTGACCGATCATGCTAAGGAAAGAGGAAACCAGTCAGCAAAGTGTGGATATGCGGATATAAGGACGGTTAAACTCCGGCAAGCTTACTTCATGTATGGGATACCAGCCTTGTGGAGCTTGTCAACGACAAACCTCGGCGGGATGCCGACGGCAGAGACGAACAAGCTGGCCTTCTCCTCGATGACGACGTTGATCAAATCCTCGAGCTTTCCCTTGGTGTAGTCGTAGTTGGTCTTTCGGGCATTGCCGCCGACCTGGGGCAACAGCAGGTCGACACCGAAGGGGAGGTCCGGCTTGACCAAGAAACCCTTGAGCTCGTGGATCTGCTCACGGAGCATGTCTGGCGAGTATCCGACACCGCCAATGACACCGAGACCGCCGGCATTGGAGACGGCAGCGGCGAGCTTTGGACCGGCGGCAACGTTCATACCAGCCAAGAGGACTGGAGAGAGAGAGAGATCGAACGTTAGTCAACTTCCAGAGGCACGGGAATCGTCGAAGAGAGAAGGTACGGAATAAAGCTTACCTGGGTGCCTGACTCCGAAGAGCTTGGTAATGGGGGTGGAGATGGCTGCGAAGGCACGCGATTAGCACGAGGCTCTGTGGAAGGAACGGTTCCACGGCTGAACTCACTCGACATCTTGGAATGTTGTGTATGTTGTATGTGTATTTAATCAGTAAGTGTATAGGTTGTACAGCAAGGGAGACCGAGACCGGGTATCAGGGAAACAGAAGCAGAGTGAGGTAGAGTAGAGTATACAGAAGAGCAGAGGGACTGGGAAGGAACGGCGGCAGCGTGATATTTAAGAGGGACGAGGGAGAGGAAAAGGACGAAAGCGGGATTCGGTGACGGCGATTTTGGCCAAAAGTCTCGGCCCAGCAAACAAAACTGGCGTTGACAACCGCGACCTTCAGACTTTCCCAGCAGGGCCGCTGCTAACAAGCCGAGGCATCTGCGCTGGGCGACCTCACATGTTCAGCCCCGGTCTTACTCTCACTCTTACTCTCCGCATTCTCAGCGGGCTCCATGCAAGGTCCACATGGACACTTGCATGGGCGTGCTGAGAGACAGCGGTGGGGGAAATATCAATCAGGGCAGGCTGCAACCGAGCCAGCTGCCATTCGGGTACCCCCATCCGCATTCATTACAATTACCGAGGTTGAATTGCCTGCTACCGCGACCCCGGATTTCGACTGTCTACGGATGTCCGATACATGATTATATCGATATCCTGTGCACTCGAGTTCAGTGTCAAGGTGATTACCCGGGGGACGGACCACGGCCTGGCTTCCATGGCGGGTCAGCCGGGTAACCCGTTCGATTCACGTTATCTAATCTTATCCATCTCGATCAAGTTCTTCCGGATTCACATTCAAATATAAATATTCCGTGCACGCGGTCCAGCTAATTCAAGTACGCAGCTGGTTTACGAGATAAGTCCAGCATGGTCGTGACGGATCATGAGGGACGCTTTCGAACATTTCTGCACTAGCTCTCTATCGATCCGGGGAATGTGGCCCTTCGACAGCTTCCAGAAGCAACATAACCCTGCCCCCATTTCCAAACGACGGATTCTAGAATTCTCAAGGCACGAACTCCTGCCGTTTAAGTTGGTTGGCGTGCTCGCAAGAGTCTATGACAAGCAAAGAAGGCCTTCCAGAGCCATTATCAAGTACTAAGTACTTAGGTTCCATGCATAGTGGACCCCTGTCCGAGTGCCCCTCCGAGGCTGTCACCGCCCAGAACCCACATAAAACTGCCCATTCAAGCCCATTGCGCACCAGCCCCGCCGATGAGGCTGCAGGCCGTCTCGACCTCTTCTCATATCGATATATCGATATCATCCTGGAAATTTACCGGACATCGCGACATCCGCTGACTTCGTTGTGTTGCCGTTCTCCTCAACGGAGATGTGAAAATATAAACCTTCTGAGCCGAGAATTCGAACATGTATCCTCCCGATGTAACCGGTCCAACGTTAACCCCCAACCGCAACCGTTCCGTGCTACACGCATGCTGCAAGCTTCTTGCCCCAAGGCGTTTACACTAGCCCACAAGACGACGGGAAACAGCAGAAAATAATATAGGTAGCTCACTACGCTCCCGTGCCGTTTCGACCGCTCCCTCATCCTCTCGTTCCAGGTATAACAGCTGGGAAACCGTATGTCGGCCGCGAGGTCGTCTGGGCATCTTTCCATCCGGGTTTGCCAAAGAATAAGCGCCAGTGTTCTCTCCAGACCTATTGTTCGTGCAAATATCGGCCGATCTCATTCGCAGGTCCCTTTGGCACAGGCATTGCTCCCCAGAGAAACCCAAAAAAGGAACTATATCGATCTGAAAACGATGGCGTTCCGGCTGGAGAACGTCTCAGACTTCATCGCTGTCAATGAGTTGACCTTGTAGGTGAAACCTGTGTACTTATACATGTGAAGAGCTAAAGGACGCTAATGATGCTGCCGCTCCTTCTTCCAGACCCGCGGTTGTTGGCCTCGATGCCTGGCATAAACCAAAGCTTCAACCTCTCTTGGTCAGCTTGAGAATCAAGACATCCGTCGGCCTCGCCGGGTCGACAGATCATCTTGGCCATTCTATCAACTATGGTACCGTATGCAAGAAGGCCCTGGAGATAGTCCAAACGAAGCGGTTTGATTCTCCTGAGCATCTTGCGGAGACGCTCGCGGCGGAGGTCCTCGGAGACGAACTGAGAGGCCAATGGGTGTATGTCAAGGTTGAGCAGCCGAAGGTTCTTCTCAGAGCCGATTCGGCGGCATTGGAAATAGTTCGTAGGAAAGACGACATCGAGGAAGGCCAGGACAAAGTTCTGATCAAGAACTTGAGAATAGCCACCATTATCGGCATAAACGACTGCGAGAGACTCGAGAGGCAGCAGGTTATCGTAAACCTTGCGCTTTACAAACCCTCGGCACGGGCCGCATTGACCAGTATCAGTGGGAACATCCACGAGCAACCCTCTGGATCAATCTATGACCCTAAAAAGATCTCGGACACCATTGTCAACTTCGTCGAGGCTTCGGATTACGGGACTATCGAGGCCCTCGTAACCGGAATCGCTCGAGTTGCTTGTGTCGAGTGTGGTGTCGAATCCGTCACCGTTCGAGCCGAAAAGCCCAGTGCTCTCGCTCTCGCACGGTCATCGGAGGTGGAAGTCACCAGGCACAAATCCTACTTTGCATCTCGTGGTCCGTATGACGAAAATTCTTCGAGCGAGTACCAGACCGCATTCATCGCATTCGGGTCAAATCTCGGTGACAAATTTGGCTTGATACGGGACGCTTTAGCGGAGCTCAACAAACGTGGGATCAAGGTGATCAGAACATCATCGCTTTACGAGAGTAAACCGATGTATGTCGAGGACCAAGACCTATTCTTAAACGGAGTTTGTCAAGTCCAGACGAAACTCTCCCCGATTGAACTTCTCCGAGAGCTTCAAACTATCGAAAACCACTTCGGAAGGGTCAAGTTAATTGATAAGGGACCACGCAATATCGATTTAGATATCCTTCTCTACGGCACACAGGTCGTCTCCGAACCAGACCTTAAGATTCCTCACGCATCTATGCTCGAACGGGAGTTTGTCCTCAGACCACTCTGCGATATCGCCCCAGATCTGCCCCACCCCCAGACTTCGACGACTTTTGCCTCCCATTTATCCTCATTACCGGGGGAATCGACGGTCTACCCTCGAGTTTTACTATCCCCATCGATCCCGTCACTTCAACCGACAAGCAAAACCCGCCCGACTCATATCATGGCCATCGTAAACCTCACACCGGACTCCTTCTCTGATGGGGGGTTACATAGCGCTCCTAACGTGGAAAAGGTCGTTTCGAAGGCGGTAAACGCCGGTGTCTCAATTGTAGATCTCGGAGGGATGTCCACTCGACCGAACGCGGCGGAAGTCTTGGAGGCCGAGGAAATGCAACGGGTTATACCGGCGGTCAAGGCCATTCGATCATCCAGTGATCCCGCGGTAAAGGATGTCACTCTATCCGTCGATACGTTCAGAGCGTCCGTCGCCAGAGCGGCGGTAAACGCGGGAGCGGATATCATCAACGACATCTCCGGCGGCATGCTTGATCCTGATATGATCAAAACAGCCATAGAACTAGATATTCCAATCATGCTGATGCACATGAGAGGGACACCGCAAACCATGGATTCATTGGCGAATTATCCCGATGGGGTAATCGAAACCGTGGGCAGGGAACTCGAGGAAAGACTCGACGCTGCCTTAAAGGCGGGTGTGAAGCGATGGAAAATCATCCTTGACCCAGGGTTGGGATTCGCAAAGACGAAGCAGCATAATTTGGAAATACTCCGAAATTTCTCTAAACTGAGAGCGAGGAAGGGACTGAACGGTATCCCTTGGCTGATAGGACCCAGTAGGAAGAAATTTATCGGAGAAGTAACGGGCGTCCCCAATGCGGCACAGAGACAGTGGGGGTAAGAAAATTCTTTCCACTCAAAGAGATAGTTCCTTGCTGACAGTTTTGGATCTAGAACCGGCGCTGCTGTAACCGCGTGTGTCGCAGGAGGCGCGGATATTATCAGAGTACACGACATAGACGAGATGACCAAGGTTGCAAAGATGGCGGACGCAATTTGGAGGAATGAGTAACTAGTCTTGCTATATTCCGTCAGAGTCATATACGGCATTTGACCAGCAATATAACATCCGCATATCAAGTAAAGCGAGCATTTTCCATTGTTCAATCCTCTGAATCAGTAATCGACGGTTCCGGGCCATATATTATACGCCTACCCGTTATAATATATGGCACATATGGTTACCATAGCCAAGATAAAACCGCACACTCAGCACGTAGCGATAGTAACTAATACTTAAGTACGTGGGCCAGCACCCGTCTTGATTCTAGACTCTATTTACTAAAGTACTAGTTAGTAAAGTAAAGCACTCTGAACGCAAGGACCACGTGACGACTTTCGAGCTCAGAATTTGGACAGGGCACCAAAAATGCAGATAATCGCTCGTCCGTTCGATTGAGCCTAAAATCAAGCCGACCGACCGAATACTGAGCTCGCTGCGACAGTGAACATGACGCATACAAATCGACCATCGCAAGAACGAACAGCGAAAATTGCCGTGTGTCGAGGGAGTTGATATTGTTTTGGGAAATGTGTTGTCGTGTTGAATTAAATTGCTGGATCTGCTCACGTGACTCATCTTTGTGTGGCAACCGAAAATCAAAAAATTCAATTTGAAGATGAGTCGACGACGACGATAAGATTGGAGAACATCCCACTTCACCAGCTTCATCTCTCATCAATTATCGTCATCCACAACAGAATCACGAGAGCCAGACATCACGATCCAGCTTTCCATCAAATTCTACCATCCATTATCCTCCATATACAGCACCAACATGGCGTAGGTCCTACTTCTCTTCTACTTTGAAAGAAATGAAGCTCCCAAAAAAAACAGCTCCAGCTAACTCTGCCATCGCTATCAGATCACAAAGAAGAGAGTGGGCCGAAGACGAGGAGTTCGATGACCCAAATGCCCTCCCCCAGAACCAGGTCATCTCGAATCCGGACGGAACAAAGACAACCATCACATACAGACTATCCGACAGCGGAAAGAAAATCAAGACGACACGGAAGATCAAGATTTCCGTCATCAAGGAGAGAGTCAACCCACACGTAGCTGAGAGGAGGAAATGGGCCAAGTTTGGAAGGGAATCGGGACACCCCCCAGGACCAGATCTGTCGACAACAACCGTTGGAGAGAACATCCTATTCAAGCCAAGCTTGCAGTGGAAGGCAGCTGAGAAGGAAGAGGAGGAAACCGGCGCTCTCAAGCACCAGCTGAAGGACAAGAAGGTTTCCTGCCGTATCTGTCAGGGAGACCATTTCACAGCAAGATGTCCCTTCAAAGACACTCTCGCACCCGTCGGTGAGGCTCCTCCGGATGAGTCCCGACCAGACTCACCCGACGTTGGCGCCGGCGGTGGTGCCCCTGGTGGCAGCTACGTTCCCCCACACCTCAGAAACAAAGGCAAAGACGCAGGCGCCGGATCTCCTTCCTTCAACGCTGGCCGTGAACGCGACGACCTTGCGACTCTCCGCGTTACCAACCTTAGCGAATTCGCGGAGGAGGGTGATCTCCGAGACATGTTCGAGAGATTTGGAAGAGTTACAAGAGTGTTCTTGGCGAAAGACAGAGAAACTGGCAGAGCAAAGGGATTTGCTTTCGTCAGTTATCAGGACAGGATGGACGCACAGCGAGCGTGCGAGAAGATGGATGGCTGTAAGTTGCAATGTTATCCTCAGATGAAGGCCTTAGATATGAGGTCATGGGCTAATCACTGGATCTCAAACTTTTTAGACGGTTACGGTCATTTGATCTTAAAGGTTGAATTCGCAAAACGTTCGCAGTAGGAACCGAGCGACACAGCGAATGATAAACCTGAAGCTAACCCCAAATTCATCGCGATCGGAGAACGAAAAAGGGTCAGCATGATCTGATAGTGCTTCGAAATGTCATGTGAGATACATGATTATCTAAGTATTTCGAGACTCTTTTACTAGCACAGGTGCCGGGAATCAGAATGTTTTTCGGTAGAGGATGCTTGTCATTACCGATTCAGCCACAGTTCGCGTGGGTTCAGTGTACCTTCATGGCATGTCTATAACGAATTCAACCTTTTTTCTTCTCCCCACCCGAGCGTGTGAACAGAGATGTGATGTTCCAAATACTTCCGCTTGAACAGAGAGGGTTAGACTTTTGTGCGATCCCTTCAGCTCGGACCAAAGGGATAGTCTTCCCTGCAACGCTTACGATCGATAGTTATCCAACAGCTGGCAGGGTCCACGGACCCTTCCGTTTGCAGCGTCCCCTCCATATCTCGACGTCTCCAGGTAGAAAAGCAGAAATAAGGAACCAGATGAACAGGAACCAAACTCGTTTTTATCCTCAGACGCGTTCGCATTCCGCTTAGCTTCCTACCCGATGCGGCGGGTGTTGATGTATTATTATCAGCTTTCTACAAAATATGCGCAATTGGAATGTGCCATATAGAGGAAATACCATATGCCACGCACACCACCACTGCCAAAACTGCCAAAACTGGGAGACCTGAGCTTCAGATGCCCATCCTCTATGTGGCCGCAGGCTTTAGGCCTGTACGACATAGCGTAGCTAGACTTATTGCAGGATAGGATTTAAATGGCAGCCGATTGCCTCTGGTTCCACCCCCCGGGCTGTCTCTAGGATAACAATTCCGAACCTTTCCTGGACACTTACCGAGAAACAGGTTCGAAAAATAACGGATGAAACTTAGGTTCGGTGGATTCCCTATTCTCTATTATCATCCTCGTCGCCCTTTCCACGGTACGAACCGTGCTTTCTTGCCCCGAGCTTTCCCGATTCGTCTTGGAATTCTTTCTTCAGGTCTAAGTTTTGAGATAGATCTATAGAGGTTCTAGATTCACGGGCCAGTCTTCCGAACTATATAACTTAGGTCTTCCCGGCTCAAGTACTCCCTTTAATTTACCCTACGAATTATACTTGAGTATATAAAGAAGATATCGAATATGACAGAAGTAATGGTCGGCGCTGCAGCAAATGAAATCCAAACGAACCAGCCATCCGCTTCGCCTACCGATCATGTACGTACGTAGTATCCACCCCGACACATTCTTTTTAAGCATCATTATATTTCCTATATCCCAGGTCTAGTATTAATGAATATTGCTTCGTGGCTAACAGACCGGACGTCGAGATATATATTCGCACATCCAGGTGCATCCAGGTCACATACCTAATGACAACAAAGCTATCTTGACAATTCCGCTGGCCTTGCTGGCGATTTCGATCGTCGTGGTGGGACTAAGGGTGTGGGCCAGAGCGCGGATGGTCAAGTTTTTTGGGATGGATGATTGGTGGATTCTTGGGGCGCTGGTGGGTTTAGACAAAGACCTCCTTGATGGAGTCGATACTAAGGCACTATACGGTGTCGATAGGCAAGCAATATCGCTGGGACGATGCTAGCCGTTGCGGGTATGTATTGAAGCATACGATGTAAGAAACATTCATTAAGTTCTCGGATATAGGAACATTTAGAGGGGAAGGGAGTCACATTAATGATGTCGAAGAAGACGATCTAACACACATCCTCAAGGTGCTTATAGCTACCAATACTACTTATGTCCTAATGGGTTAACGCTAACGTTAACATACGGAGTAGCTCCTCTACGCCGAAATAGTCCTCCAACCAATAACTTTAAACTTCATTAAACTCTCAATCCTCACCTTTTACCTCCGCCTCCCGGGATCGAGACGGTTCCTAATCCTCACCCGCTCAACAATCGCCTTCGTAGCCGCGATGATGTTAACCTTCACGCTAACACTGGCGCTGGCGTGTCTTCCCGTCAGTAAACAATGGGATCCGTATGAAACCCGGGGCGGTTGCATCAACCGAGCTTTGTTCTGGCATATTATACTGGCGTTTAATGTGGCCACGAACATCTGGATTTTGGTACTGCCGACACGAATGCTTTTTGGTGCGGAATTTTATTTTATCGATTTTTCTTTTCGCTTGATTGATTTGAAGATTTTCTCTTTGGAGATATGGCTAACTTTTGGTTTATCTTCAATACAGCATTAAAAGTTGACCGAAGACAGAAGATCATGGTTCTCTGCATCTTCGGCTGTGGTTCAATGTAAGTCCATACAAAAAATCCAACCTCAACGCATTTTAGCCGGTGAAGCTGTTGTATTTTTAACCCCGCCGTGGCCATTCGATACAGTGCGACCATAGCCTCGATCCTCGCACTAGCAGAACTACCATTGGCCATCAACGACCCGGATAAAACATGTAAGCTTTAAATGGCCTTCTCTCTTTATCCAATCGGATAAACCTTGCATATACAATTATAACTGTTTCACTGATCCGATTGGTCTACTCTAATATAGGGGGATCATGGCGTCTTGCCGTCTACGCTGCTGTGGAAAATAATCTGGGGATTATAGCTGCATCTGCGCCGGCTCTCAAGCCTTTGCTGGGGAAAACGGTACGGGCTGTACGGGATACCGTTGGGTCAAAGTTATCTTCAACTGCGTGGACTTTTTCAAAGGGTGGGGGTACTGGAGGCGGCTCGTCTGGAGTTAAAGGGTTGGATGCTTCCTCAGCTTCAGCCGGGGTTGTGGTGACGAATGCGACGAGTGCAACTAATATTACGAGTCCGTCATATACATCGGGGCCGTTGGGAGGTGGTGAGAAAAAGCACGGCTTCGGTATCTCCGAGGTTGTGAAGAGGATTATATCGCCTAGAGGGTCTTTGGTCAGCGGGAACCGGAGCAGTTCAAGTCGGACCGGGGATACGAGCTATCATACCGTAAGTACCTCTCCATCCCACAGATGCTCTTGTGCTTCTTTCTTTTCAAAACAGAATTAATTTCACTTGCATGATTAATTGGAGTTTTTTGCATTAATGCCCCAAGTTATTTGAATTCACGAAAAACAAGAAAAGCAAGGACAAAGAACCGTTGATGGCTAATATGCAAACCAACTGAGACAACCAGGCTCTTGCGTCTCGCTCGCATCGAGAGTCAGCCGTTCTGGACACCATAGGGGTCCTACCCACGCAAGCCGCCTTCCCCAAGAACGCCGGCGGGAACAGACGTACAACACGTGTCTTTGCAGGTAATCACGGCAGCGATTATAACGGGCCAGCAGAAATCCATCATATAAGAGACTGGCAGCTTGACCAGAACGATTATTGCCTGGACCCGAGTGTAGAGCATAACTTACCGAGGAGGCCGAAGAAGACGTATGATAGGATGTCGATTGATTCGACACCTGGGACGTTGCCAGAGACGTGTGGAAATGGAAATGGGAGTGGTAATGGAAATGGGAATGGCAGTGTGAGGAGAACCTCGCAAGCAGAGAGTATTGGATCTGCTGTTTCGCCGACGAATGTGGCGAGGAGAGGAACGTTGGAGACGTTGGGGGAGGATGAGGATGGTGCGGATGAGGAAGCAGGGTTAACGATTGAGAGGATACTGTCACATGAAGAGTGGAAAAAGTCGGGTGGGTATGTATAGTATACCGCTTTCGTTTCCCCGGATCCGAAGGCTTGCATTTGGGAAGGGTAGTGTATAATTGTCTGTAAAGTCATAATAATGATCATATGAAACGGGCACATGAATTCATTTACGCCCGCCAACAGAACCTGTTCGTCAAACCCACTGCTTTGTCAAGAGCAATCGCTAAATCCGGATGGACGGATGGACATGCGTCTTTTTCTTTTGCCCCAGAGGGATGCAAAATTATCGTCGATCAGAGTGAGGCGAAAGGGAATTAAGCTGTTGGCAAAATTGATGGGGATGCATCGGTGCTACACCGTCCGAAATGACGACTTTTTTGACAAGACGGCGTGTGGTTACAACTAACAGATCTTGCCTGCTTCCCCTTCATTTCTTTTTCTATTTCTTGATTCGATTTCTGTTTTATTGCGCGCCAATATAAGAAAAAAAAAAAATCAGGATATGTTAGCCGTCCAATGACAAATGTGCTATTTTAACGCCCCGTGGGAATAACTTTATCGTCAGGATTTCGTAGGAAAGAGCAAAGCACTCGAATACCAGATTTTCGGATGCTACGTGTGCCTATAGGTGCTGGCACAACAGCGAACGAATATGCAAGATCAAGTTTCAGCGGAATAAAGAGGTATTGAAAGGGGGGCGGGGAGGCGAGGTGTCATGACAGCTGGGATTGTGCAAAAGTGGCCCCTTGTGATACCTTGGGGGCTAAGTATCCAGCATATTTGACCATTTCTGGTACCGAAGATAGAGTGTCCTTGTAAGGTAGCATATCGGTCACGATCCGATATCAGATACGAGGAAAATTGTAACTGTCGACCACATACCTTGGGTAAGATGGAAACCGGTGCGTGGTAATTCCGTTGGAGGTTCCTATTGTCCGAGAAAGCACAGACATGGAACATGCTCTGAGAGTCCAGATATCCACGATAACACAGGTACTCTGTACCAGGGTAACCGCCAGTTGGACCTGTCGGTTGGGACGAAGGAGTCGAGTAAGAAAGTATGGGGATGTCGGACCGGTATCAGATTACATTTCGACAGGCAATGGCGGTTTCTGAAGAGAAGAGCGCACCACATGATCCATCATGCAGAATGGTAATCTCGTTCGCACATCGGCCCAGGGAGGATAAGTCAAGGGATAGAAGAAAAAAAAGGGTATTAGGCAGGGAAGGAAGAATACTAGTCTGTTCATTTCTGCTTGCCTTACACAGCATGGGGCAGAACCGAATTATCGGGCCCGGAGATGGAAGTCATGGAGAACCAAGGCGATCGAAAGCACACGTTTCTCGCATTGCATCAGGAGGAAAAATTGGGTTTTCATTTGTGTTCCCTCCCTCCTTCCATCTTCTTCTCAGACATGCGGCATATAGAGGCAAGGTTAGTCCGAAATGGTCGGATTGATATTAAGAACCCCAGATAGTGATATTAGGCCTTCCCATGGTAACGTTGTCCGCAGCACACGTAGCCGAAGATATCTATATGTCTGCACATATTAGGCCTTGGATAGGGAGCTCGATATCATGGTGCCTCAAAATAGATGTATACGATTAGAGCCGAATGAATGAATGTCGGGAAGCCAATAGCGTCCAGTTTTGATTCGACAACAGCCTGTAAGGGTCAACAGAATTCTAGGAACTCTTCAGAACTCTGGAGGAGTTTCGAGCACGGGCTTGTGCATTACGCATGGATAATCGATCCCAAGGCATATACGTATTGTCTAGCCGGAGTTAAAGTCTGACGTTGATCTTAATATGGTCATGAAGTTTCGCCGTCTTCGATGCAGCCGCCTAGCAGTTTATCACCCCCAACGTTAGGACGTGCATATGAACAGATTCGGATTTCTAGGTTGCCCCCTCACGAGGTTATTTGCAATACCTAGAGATGCGCATCGGCCCAAAAACAGTATAATCAAGCGTTGACAGGCTTGAGGCTGGTCCGATTTGACTTTGTGTGCCTGTCTTGGAATCCTTCCATTCCGTAACCCGATCGATTCCTTAAAAAAAAAGGAAATTTGAAGAAGGAAAAAAAGAGAGAGAGAGGGACACCCCCTAGCAGACCCGGTACATTGGTAACTAATATGGCTGCATCTGGAAGTCATTTCCGAAGGGGTATCGACGAGTTTGCCTGTTCTCTCGACTTGTAGACGGAAGGCTGCATTGGTCAGCGTTTCGAAGATGCAGTCTCCCGAAGAATGTAAATCGGGACTCCAAATTGCAACACAAGACAGCAATTTACATACCGGGTTTGGTTGTCCGAGAAGAGCTCGTCAAGATTGAGCGCATGTATGTCGGCCCAAAGAAAGATTTATATACCAGCGAATTATATAGCCAAGAGATGCTGTTTGGTACCTGAGCAACGTACCCAGGTACGGGGTGATGGGGTGCTTGTCCACACCCGGTCTCCACCACTGTTCTTCGATACATGGGTCGCCCCGCGCAAGGGTTCGGGCTCTCCCAACAGTCGCTCGCTCGCTGGGCTAGCCTTGCTGACGTTAACAGATGAAGATTGGCTATAGCCCTCAGACTCCGGAACTGAAGGCAAGGGTAGCGCGGGTGCTCTTTTTTTTTTTTTAGAAAAAAAAAAAAAAAAAAAAGAACATATATCTATGCAAGCTTCATGCAGCTGTCTCGCAGCGGGGAACTCGGGAAATGGCTTGGATGACCACGGGTTCAGGGTGAGAATCAGCCCAGGAATCTCCATGATGAAAAATAATAATCGATCGTTCGCAATTCTATATCGGTTTCATTTACGATTATGAATGTCAAAGTAATATCGAAGACGAGATGAAAATAGCGGCTTTTCGTTTAATCGGGATGTGCATTGACGGTGGGGAGCTGTGTAAGGCATGCATACTTGGTCATGGCTCCCATACCTGCCGGCAGCAGGCCTCACCTTACCCGCTAGACGAGGCCTGCGATCACATGAGATATGTGGGTGAACACACGCGAAATCAAGGGTGGACCGGCACTAGCACACTCCGCAAATTGCTAACATCTTGATCTTTGATCGATGCAGAGGACGTTGACAAGCGAATGGATAGCAACCACATGGCCCCGAGAGACACCAATGCAGCGTGGAAGCTGAGGGGTTTTCCGGTCATGTCGACCGTTGATCTCGATATCTTTTTCACGAACAAATCATTGTCCAGGTTAAGAGGGAAGAAAA
>JAJTTW010000002.1:3838781-3984421 GCA_036971245.1 Arthrobotrys sphaeroides
AAAAAAAAAAAAAAAAAAAAAAAGGTTAGGGTGTAGGAGAACGCTTATCATCGGACCCAGCGATTGAACTCGAGGAGACTGCAGTGCTGTGACCGGTATATCCCTCAAGCCGGTTGGCGATTTCAGTAGTGATGCAGGAACTTGGACGCTCATGTGGCTCTCTACCCAGAAAATCCGACGACTTCGGTTCGAAATAGAATAGACCAGAACAGCAATGTATCCTCTGCGACGGTGGGCAGGGTAGCGTCAACCTTCTTAACAAGCACTTGAAAACGAGCCACAACTCTGCGTCTTTTGATACAGGGGAGGTAGATGAGCAAAGTTGCAGGTATACCGACGTTTGGAATATCGATGGCTGGCTGGCGTGTGCCCCGTGAGAGAAGTTAGGTTTCATAACCGCCATCATACGAATGGCAAATGAATTTTAGAGTTTTGCGTCCGGTCTTACAAGATCCAGGTCGTGGAACATGTCAAAATAGATTGGGCCCCATTCACGAGTGGATGTCAAAGGGTGAGCAGCGTATAAATTCCCCGAAGATTTAAGTTTTTGAGGCCCACCACCCTCGAGGAGGATCCTGTTGCACTAACAAGGGGAAGGGTGTCGATGGATGACAGATTGATTTTCCTGGATTGTCTGCTCGAAAGCGTCAGCATGGCATCCAGGCCTAGGGTGATGGGAGAAGGTTCGAGAGGTCGTCGATAGGCAGCGAGGGGTGGAGTATGAAAATCGATACGTATTCCAACATTTCCACACGTTATGATGGTTTGAGCGGATGCAGAGTAATAAACTCTCAGGCTTCGCCCGCCAATCACGCACGAAGGAGGTACTTCGCTTTGCGTTATTCTTGTTGATCATCACCATCGTATTTCGTTAAAATGCAGCTGCAGGATGGAGAGTTCTCCTTGGGTCGTCCTCCGTCCCTTGCGAGAGCGCCGCAGCAGGACTGTACATACATGTACATAGTACATGGACATGGGAACTGGCTCGCTGCAGGTAAGTGCATTAATATGGAGCCAGGTATGCCTAGGACGAAACGACCATGGAGAACAGGACAGGCCAGGGCAGACCAAACGCCCTCGGCAGGCCGAGCCGGGACGCTCAGACGCAGCGGCAGTGTCCCGTGTTGTTCAGTGTTGGCATCCCACAGAACAGGCCAGGGCAGGCTAGCTGAGATGCATGCTCGCAGGCACGGACACACAGACACCAGCCAGCATTGGGGAGCAGCACTGCGTCGAAGAAGTGGAAGCCGAAGGGGTGGTGGCATGGGGTGGTAGTTGGAGATAAATTATGCATCGCCACTGCACTGGCATGCATCGGTCGCATGGAGTCCAGCCTAGCATTCTCCACATAATAGTCGAGAGACATAAGAATAATCTCGGATGGCCTAAAACAGGCCGACGTCGTTAGCTCCCGATTCGTCGAAGCAGTCTGAAACGTCATGCACGATTCGCTGGAAAACGAAGACGACACGAGATATGGCTTTTGTGGGTAGCGGGAGATCTAGAACACCGACCTGAAGCCCTCTTCTGCGGGCTTGGAGCTGGGCGTTTTCCCTGATCTCTTTTCGTAGGTACAATGGTTGTTTTTTACTTTTGCCTGCTCGTAGGTAGGTAGGCCGGCACTTAGGTGGGCATGTATTGAAGTTTCGCTTCTACAGATGGTCAGTCGAGCACGTAGATACGTATACAGACCTAGATATCCACGTAGGGACCGATGTATTTCGGGCTTCTCCAGGGATGAAGTAAGAAATTAATGGAGAGGAAGGCGTATTGGTCGATGACAGCCAAGCATGAAGCTGTGAAGCACAGCGAGGCTCGAGGCCACTGATTGGTGACCCAACATTAAATCGCTCACGCACCGGGCCATCCCAGAGCCAACTCGGTGCTAGCTGATGTCCCGGCCGCGGGGGGGTTTTTGGGGGGACACCGTCCAGACGATGTTTCCAGTTGACGGCCGGGGGAGAAGACGGAAACTGAGGTTGTTACCAGATTGAGGGTTACACAAGGCTTGTCCCCAATCAGAACCTCAGTTGTTGCCGACTGAAGCAGTTTAGACCGCCAGATCCCCACATTGCCAGGCCAGTCTGGAACGGACTGGAATGCCACGGGACTCGTCCAGCACTCACGGCCTGGCCTCGGGACTTGGAGGTTATATGTATGGTGGAATGGGGGCTGTCGCGATCCGTGATCCGACGAGGACACGACACTGCTGTATTTCCTCATTGCATTACCGACCGGCCGCCCTGGTAGAGACCCTATACCGGACCCGAAAGCTGACGGTGCTTCAGCGAGCGAGGAAAGAGAGCGTTTCTAAATATACCTGACGAACTATCAATCGATACATGGCTATATTGGCTTTCAAGTATGGCATGGAATAGCAGGTACGTTATAGCGTATCATGCGGAATTTAAAAAAAAAAAAAGATAGAAGAGCCAAAAGGAACGAAAAGGAACGGAACGCGTATCGGGTCGGGTGTAAGTAAGTACAGGCCAGCCCGATGAGCTCTTCCTCAGCATCTTACCCAGCCAGTAACGAAGCCAGCAATTTCAGGCATTCGATTCAACCCGGCGACTCTGGCTCCCCCGCAGGACATCCGAATCGAAGAACATACAGGCTGTCGCTTCATCCCTCCGCCCACACCTGCGTGCTTTCCACCCATCGGCACCGATGCTTGAGATAGCGAACGGCCAACATGACACGCTCTGACGGTGAAGATGTTTGTGAGGGAAAACGCCCTCGGAATTCGGCAACTCAAAACGGGCTCCACTGAGACGGGCTCCTGGCGGGTTCTTAGCTTGGCCTCCCTCCTCTCCCTCTCACGCTCTCCTCGACATAAAACTCCCACTCACTGTGCATACCTGAACATCGCCTGTCCAATAACATAAAACACCACTCTCAACCAACAGCTAGCCGCCTAGTTGCTGGCACCACCCCCCCCCTTCGACACCCCGGCTGCATCTCAGGTAATTCGACACCATCCTGGGCTGCTCTGTACTCACCCTTGGTTTTTTTTTTTCGTTTGACGAGCATTACACTGCACCCTCGAAACAGCATTCCCAGCCGCTTCATCTTGCCCTGCACCGCTGCACCGCAACCTCCAGCTGCATCCATCCTATTGACCTGTACCCAGCCTGAACCTGAACTGCCTCCCTTACGAACTGGGTAATATCGTTGGAGCCATCTGACCGGTCTTCTGCAACCCTCCATCGCGGGATATCATTGTCTATCCGTTCCCGGGGTTTGTTCGCCACGACTCGGCTGCCCATCTCACGACCATACACAATATAAACTAGCTCCTCCTATTAGAACAAGCTGCCATCTCTCCAGAAGTCACGTGCTACGGCTTCAACTTTCGAGGTAAGCTACTTATCATCCCACCGTCTGAGAGATGAACGTCCTCTATTGCAGACCACTCTCGTCGCACCCCGTTCTGAACGAACGCCTAACGTGCTTGGCCCCTTTCGTTCGCTCCAAATTGGTCGACTTTTGGTCGACCTGTGTCACCGGCACCATCCCCATCGCTTCGACTGTTAGAAAGGCTGGGGGTAGCTTCCGTGAGGCCATTGATCTCAATGATCCCTCAGTGCTCGGGTCGCTCGGGCAGCCAGCAATAAAAATATCGATTTTCGCTTCCCAAAGGCGTGCTTGCTTCGATAACGAAGACCGCTCGGATGGAATGATTGATAGACTGGTTTTCGCTGGTTTCCAGAACACTCGGTCCCACCAAGCAGATCGCCTGATCTCAGCGATTCCTACGAATCGAGACGCCGGGGTTCCGGGCTGAGGAAGCTCCTGCAAGCCTGCGACAGTACATACGTGCATACCGCCCCGGCTAGCCACCAAATTAACAAGCCCACAATGCCTTTCACGATCGGTCAGACGTTCTGCTTGTCGTGTTTCGGCTTCTCAATGCCTGGGAGGCAAGGGCCGCACAGCCAAGTCATCAGAAAACTCGCTTCTCTGATTGCCCCAGTTTTGGCTTGCTTGCCGTAAAGGCCTGTCAATGTCTGACAGTCCCTAGATCGAAAGGCCTTGTCATCTCGTGATCCTCCGGGTCTCCGATTCTTCCAAGAACACCTTTAATCCCTCTTATCTACCATCTCCCAAATTCATTCCCACCGACTCATGCAAGGCCAAGTCACTCCGCACGAGGGTCAGTCGCGGAATATAACACCACCGTCATAAGTCCCAACTGTTCCTTCCTTTCCCTCTCTTGCTGTGCTGGGATTCGCTTACTACCTTCGCGGGACACCCTCTCAACGGAGATTTTGCATTTTAAATTAACCTTAGCGATCGTTACCAGCTTGTTTCCCGTCGTTTGAACATGTGTCAGAATCCCGATGGCTAATATATGAATTCTTAAGGTTCTCTATCGTTCCTTCGCAAATAAGGAGGGACGGCCCAGGGAAACCCGACAGGAATTGTTCTGGTTTGCTTTTAGGCGTTTCTAAAGGAACTGTGTATTGTTTGATATTCGATTGCCGGGCAAATACACGCTTGGGGATACTTTATATCGAGCGGGTTGTCGAGAGGCTGCGGGAATTGGGAAGGTTCTATGACTTTGCCGGGTTAAGCTGCATATAGCGCGCATCGTCTACTGCATTGACTCGACCCCAACCGCTAAAAAAGCTTACCTCAGTGGTTATACCTTTTGTCATCGATGATGACCAGCCTGGACGAAAGTGGCTCGGCCCAGGCCTTGAAGGCTGCGCCAGGAAGCAAAATGGAACCGACAGCTGCACCACCTACGGACGGAATCATCCAACCGACCACTACCGTCGGCAGCGGTCCTGAAGACACCGTTGTCGCCCCAAACACAATTGATTCCATTGCTCCGTCCAAAGGCGAGGGCACATCGCGCTCTCCACCCCCGGAAGAACCTAGCGAATCTCGGGACACGGGCGTTCCGCCGGGACAGTCCCCGGTCGACCACCCCCCTCCCGCCCTTATCGAGAAGATTTCCCTAGCCGACGAGACAACTACGCCCCCGAGCGGCGGGCAGCTGCATGAAGAGAGGTACGAACGAATCTAGGGATCCTTGTTTTTCTTTTTCTTTTCTTATCCTACCTCACCCCTTCTATTGCCTGTTTGTCGGTCCGTTCGTTTCCATTCTGCTAGTTCACTCCCGCCTCTGCACAGTCATCTTTCCCTTTCGAGTTCCTTCTTCTTCTTCCTCACCTTTGCTTCGATTTTATTATTTTTATTTTTTATTTTTTATTTTAGCTTTATGTTTTCTTATTCCTCTGATCTCTGAGTATTCCGACTTTGCTTTTCCGGTGGTCTTCTAAAGCCGGCAATCACTGCCCTTCGATCGCGTCCAGTCCTGTTGCCGTTCAATCCTTCCTTTGGATCTGGCAGACGGGTTCACGCTTTTGGAATCCTTTTCCCTTCCGAGCTACCTGCTGAGCCAGCCATTGTTGCACATTTTCCACTGTCTTGGATCGCATATGTAGCAGAACAGCCCTCCGAACCCAGGACATGACAAGGGACAAAGCTTCCATGGCTTGTGCGCCAACGACCACAGCAAGGAATCTCACTCCGTTTTCTTAGTCTATAAAACTTGTCAGACACAATTTGTCCAGCTTCGTCTCGTTTGTGGTTCATCTTTTTTTTTTAAGTTTCCCAAGCTTTCGATCCTGATACTGACAGATTTTTCGGGACTCTTTGTAGACTACGCTCTGAGCCTAGTGAAATACCAACGACCCCTAGCAACCAAGAGCATCGAGCTTCGGGTGGCACCAAGGCTGCGAGTCCGGCAGCGCTCAAAGCTGAGAACAAGAATCCCGAGCAAGAAACCCTTAGCCTACACGGGAAAGCCCTTACAACATCCTCTCCGTCCTCGAGCTCAGCGTCCCATGCCGGCGCTGTTTCGAATACATCGCTACCCGCCCTCTCACGAATAGTCATGCCCTACGGTTTGACGGATGACGAAGGACAGCCGCTGAGGTATGCATTCTCCCCGATCCCTGCGTGCGGAACCCATATTGGCATTACCGTACTCTCTTTTTCACGGCTAGGCAAGATGTACGCTGTGATTTTGTCATGGGCTCCCCTCGATCGGCACTGGAGCTTCGTGGCTGTTGCTACTGTTCGAAGCATCAAAGTTTGCTGACGTACTGAATTTTATATAATTCAGCCCTCCTGCTGCTACACAGATGGATCCCACAGTCCCACGACCAATGGGCTTGCCAGCATCACCCTCATTCAATAGACCAGACGTTTCTCACCTAGACAACCACCACCACCATCATCATCATCACCACCATCACCATCGTTCTTCTATCGATCATTCCGCTCTTCCCACCCTTCCAAGCCTCCCTGGCCTCACGAGACACAGGTCATCTCGCTCCCCATCTGGTGCAAGATCTCCTCCTCTATCTGATTCATCCGACGGATCTATTCATCTCCTGCCCCCATTAGCGATGGATTCTACCTCATCAGGTGGTCACCAAGCGACTGGCCCACCTTTGTTGGACACTGAGGTCCTCCAGAAGCTTGTAACCCCAGATGGTCACATTATTCGACCAGAGATACATGCAAGGATTGATAAAGGATTCTTTCTATCAGACAACGATTGGACCTGCTATCGTAGAAATTATTTTTCGGTAGGGTGTTCCTATGCCCTTTACCCCCAACCGGGTGGGAGTATATACCTTCAGACCCAACATGGGGTGGTGGACCCGGTGGCCGGATTCGCTGTGAAAATCAGTGCCGCCGTGGAGGGCGCGGGCGGGAAACAAGTCGAACTCGTCCAACATACTCCTAAGCGCGATAAGGGACCACAGATGCAACCCGGTCTCATCAAATTAATTCCCCAATCTGCACCGGGAAATCAATTCGGTGGAGCGCTACCAGGGAACGCCATGAAGCACAGCGCAGAGTACGATTACAATTACCCACACTCCCATCTATCCCACCAACCGTTAAACCAAGCCGTCTACGACCGCATACAGTTCAAATCCGCAACCGCCAATAACGGCAAGCGCCGTGCGGCACAGCAATACTATCATCTCGTCGTAGAACTTTATGCCGAAATCGTTTCCACGGTAAATGGGGAATCGGATACTTCGTATGTCCTCGTGGCCAAAAGAATATCCGCTCCCATGGTCGTCCGCGGCCGTAGCCCTGGGCACTACGTCGACGAGCGGAAACACAACCGGCCGACGAGCGCGGGTCCGGATGGGAAGGGGTCCGGAACTCAGCCATCTACCCCAGCAACCTCTTACGCGCCGGGTATCGGTCTACCCTCAGACCACCACGCGTACTACGCAAAAGCCGCGCAACCAGGGGCGGGAGCAGATCACGAGCATTACGGCCATCCTCTGCCCAGCGAAGGCGAGCAACCTACGTATTCATACTATCCGCAAGCACTGAATCACCCCTACGAAAGTCGACCAAATCACACGCCGTTCAATGGATACTATATCTCCGGGGGCGTTCATGACACTTTCAAAGGCTACCAGCCCGTCGGTATCAGCTGTACTACGTACGGAGACTCCACGTACGGTTACATCCCCAGCAACGGTCGGTCCCGCGTCAAGAACGAGGGTTTGTATAACAGCCTCAGTTGGCCAAGGGACACTCCCCGAGTTGAGTACCAGCGTAGCCACATCAGCGACAAGCTCTACTCTGCCGAGTCATCCTCACAACACTACCCAAGCCTGCCGACGCTCTAAAGAGAGCCCGGGATATTAGGGCTCTATTCAACATATATCCTTCGTATAGACTTTCTGATTCTTGTTACAACATCCTCTTTCCCATTCCTCTTCTCTTCCATCCCCTTCACAACGCCTCTTGGGCCTGGTTTTCCCTCGGGGACGGTGGTGGTTCCACATCACACCGATAAGTTTTCGTATTTAGCGGTAGGCAGACAGGCACTTAGGCTGAAGGTTATGTCACCGGCTTGTTTAATCTGTTTTTTGTTCATTTTTTCTGGAATTCATATCTGTATTAGCATAGTAGTACACCTTTGCGCTGGCTTTTCCTCCCCCCCCCTCCGTCCTCGTCCTAAGTCTCTCCCCCCCTCCCCCCACCAGGTGGCTGTCCGCCTTACCCTTCCCCAGGTGGGTATTCGCTTCAAATTCCTCCTAACTCGGCTGATGATACCTACTTAATGACCTGCATACAAAAGACTGGGATAAACAAAAAATTATGGTTCTTTCAAAGATGCATTGGGCGCTCTTCGGGATATTCGGATCTTTGTTTTACTGCTGGCCCTCTCTTTCCTCGCCGCTTTCATTTGTTCCCTTCGCACGGATGTAACCATTCGGGCCTTCTTTCTCTGCCTTCAGCATCGCACATCTCCTTGTTTGCTACTATTATCCTTACTAAACGTTTCCTGTCACCGTTCCGTACAGTCACAGCACATGTAGAACTAGTGGACATGTTGAATTCGCACGAAATATACGACGCATTTCACAGTCGGGATGCCCGCCCCCCTTATGATACATACATAGTACTTAACTTACATGCATACCAAGGAAGAGGTACTACTTACATAAGCCGCCAGCTGCGGAGGGCACGATCGATCGCAATCGGACCATTCCGTGATCAGTTGCATGGCCTAGCTTTGCGTTGGACATGTCGTCGGGCGGGACTATTCCGGATCTGGACGCTACCCCAGATATCCGTCTCTGAGAGCGCCGATGTCGGCTGGGACGGTCGGCGCTGCGGTCTAGCGCCGGAGCCAATCCCAGCTGTGGAATTCATAAGCCAGGCCAGAGCAAGGCTAGAGGAGATCGGTGAATCTAGATGCGAAAAACTGCAGGTACGAGACGGCGGGTGACTGTGACTGTGGCCGAAGTTCGGATGTTCGTCGACGGAAGCAGAGGGATACTTAACACGGCTGGATCCTGCTGTCCCTCCGCTCCTTCGTTCTTACTTCCATCTCGGTCCTCTTGTCAAGTAACTATCTCGGTCCTTCCCACTCATACCTCCTCCTCCAGCTGCCATCCTCACTGGAATATACACCCGGACATGGCTAACCCCAGGACCCTCTATGATAAGGTGCGGCTAAGCATCAATCCCTTTTTCCCGTGTGGATTCCCGCCGCTGACGTAAATACCCGGCGTCCAGGTCTTCGATGACCATGTCGTCTTCTCGGACGGCAAGTCCACAACCCTCTACATCGACAGACATCTCGTCCACGAGGTCACCTCTCCGGTACGTGCTCACACTCGCACCCCTCTATCGTTGTTCCTATCTTATCACCTACTTGAGTATCGGTGAGAAGAAAGAAGAACGCTAACCGGAGACCCCTGTCATAGCAAGCCTTCGAGGGCCTGAGGAACGCAAACCGTTCAGTCCGAAGACCGGACTGCACCCTCGCTACCGTCGACCACGTGAGTATCTTCGCCTTCCATATCCCGGCTTCAGCTTCAACCCCATTCTAACCGCCATACCTGCTCTCCAGAATGTCCCAACATCGAGCAGGAAAAGGTACGCTCCCCTGCACATTCCCTGGCCTCATCCGACAACGGGAATTTTGTGTTGGCTAACTCGCCTCCCTTCGCAGCTACAAAAACGTCTCCACCTTCATCGAAGAAGAAGACTCCCGTCTACAATGCACGACCCTCGAAGATAACATCAAAGCCTTCAATCTCACATATTTCGGCCTAGGAGACGACCGACAGGGCATCGTCCACGTCATCGGACCCGAACAGGGTTTCACCCTTCCCGGAACCACGGTCGTCTGCGGCGACTCGCATACCTCCACCCATGGCGCATTCGGAGCCCTCGCCTTCGGCATTGGAACCTCTGAGGTCGAGCACGTCCTTGCGACTCAGACAATCATCACAAAGAAGTCCAAGAACATGAAGATCCAGATCGATGGCCCTCTACAGCCCGGTGTCACTTCCAAAGATGCCATCTTACACGCGATCGGAAAGATTGGAACTGCCGGCGGTAACGGCTGTGTTATCGAATTCTGTGGCTCCACGGTCAGGAGCTGGAGCATGGAAGCCCGTATGTCCGTCTGCAACATGTCGATCGAGGGCGGCGCCAGAGCCGGAATGATCGCCCCCGACGAGATTACTTTCGAATACCTCAAGAACAAGCCGTTGGCGCCCAAGGTCGACTCGCCGGAGTGGGAGGCCGCGGTTAAGTACTGGAAGGGCTTAAAAACCGACCCTGGAGCACATTTCGACATTGAAGTCTACATCGATAGCAAGGATATCGCCCCGACGGTTTCTTGGGGTACCTCGCCCCAGGATGTGGTGGCCATCACCGGGAAGGTACCGGATCCGAAAGATTACGAAGATGCCTCGAAGCGGGCTGGCATTGAGAGGGCATTAGAGTACATGGGCTTGGAGGCCAATACCCCGATGGAGGAGATCCAGATCGACAAAGTTTTCATCGGCTCGTGCACAAACTCCAGGATTGAGGATTTAAGAGCCGCTGCTCGTATAGTCAAGGGCAAGAAGATCGCAGGAAACGTCAAGAGAGCGATGGTGGTCCCCGGGTCAGGATTGATCAAGAAGAAAGCTGAAGCGGAAGGCCTTGACCAGATCTTTATTGAGGCCGGGTTTGAGTGGAGAGAAGCAGGGTGCAGCATGTGTCTCGGAATGAACCCCGACATCCTGTCGCCAAAGGAAAGGTGCGCCAGCACCAGCAATCGAAACTTCGAGGGACGGCAAGGTGCAGGCGGACGGACGCATTTAATGTCCCCCGTCATGGCTGCGGCTGCAGCTATCACTGGCTACCTCGCCGACATCAGGAAACTCGACGGGTTTGACGCATCTGCTGCGCCCCCGGATAAGCCGCAGGTCAGCGTCGGATCGGATCACGAGCAGGATGAGGCAACAGATCGAGATTACGATGACAAAACGTCGGACATCCCGACCGGCGAGAACTTGCATACGGAAGCGGGCGCAGCCGCATCCGCTGCAGGATTTACCCCTTTCACCGTTCTCAAGGGGGTTGTCGCGCCCCTTGCCCGTGCCAACGTCGACACCGACGCCATCATCCCCAAGCAATACCTCAAGACTATCAAGAGAACCGGCCTCGGGGTCGCTCTCTTCGATCAGTGGAGGTACCTCCCTAACACAGATCACGTGGAGAACCCGGAGTTCGTCCTGAACCGGGAGCCGTACAGAAATGCAAAGATCCTCGTGGTCACGGGACCTAACTTTGGCTGCGGATCCAGCCGAGAGCACGCGCCATGGGCTCTCCTCGACTTCGGTATCAAGTGCATCATCGCGCCTAGCTTTGCGGACATCTTCTTCAACAATACATTCAAGAACGGCATGCTTCCCATTCCTCTTGATGATCAGTCCGCCATTGAGAGGATAGCGGACCTCGCTGCGAATAATAAGGAGATCGAGGTCGATTTGGTCAACCAAGAGATCAAGACGGAAGACGGTGAGGTTATCACAACGTTCGAGGTTGAGGAATTCAGGAAACACTGCTTGGTGAACGGGTTGGATGACATCGGGTTGACAATGCAGCACGAGGACAAGATCGTTGGATACGAGTCAAAGAGGTCGGAACTGTATCCGTGGCTGGAGGGTACCGGATACATGGCCAAGTACAGGAAAGGACCGGTCAAGGTCGAGGCTGTGAGAGTACCTCAGGCTGGAAGGAGAGGAGGCAAACTCGATTGGTAGTTTCCCCATTTGATCTCGGAACTAGATAAATTGCCGCTGCTTTTGTCTGTCAGGTTTTCTTGTTTTGAGTTTCGGAAGGGGTGTTATCGGGATCTGTATTTTTTGGGCATCTGATTTATATTTTACCACGAGATTGCCATAAATTAATTCAAATCTAAAAGCCACGTTTTTATCCGTTGCACGTGGGATTGACGCACCAGGCATAAACACCGTCCGCGCTCATTTTTCGGCGTAAATCGAGTCGATGGCGCTCGTCTAAACGGGAATTACTGGTAACTGACTGATATCGGCGGCATCGCTCGATATCCTCCGACCGTTCTTTGAATCAAATACATCCAACTTGATACAGTCTACCCGAGCATTATACCGAATTAAGCACCGCTACCAACTACATTATCCCCTCTTTTTTTTATTAATTACGTCCATTATACTTGATATATATATAAACACACACAGCCGTTTTATGTCGTCGCCGTTAGCCGGTTCACCGCAACAGCAACCAAAGACAGACTCCCAACCAGCCTCGACCCTTCGGCGACGACGCTTCCGCCGCATACCGAGTTCACAGCGCTCGCATTCTCCTCCGCCGGCGGACCGAAAACCGATCTGTACGGTTATCAAAAACGTGCTCTGTCTTCCCATTTGTCGGAAGAGGAGGTCAGAGGAAGGAGTGGAAGATGAGGCAGATAGGTTGGAGGCGAAGTTGCTGGATCTTGAGGATTCGATCGTCAGTAGTGAAGAGCAGACGAAGGCGCCGGAGGGGGATAGGTTGCCGGTTTTTACGAGGTTGAGGGATTGGACGGAGCACCAGAGGGAGGAGCAGGAGAAGAAGAGGGAAAAGGAGGGGAAGGATGGGTTGCCGATGAGGTCGGCGTCGATGCCTGTGCCGGCGAGTGCTCCCGTTGCTGATGTTCCGGCGAAGAGGAGGAGGAGGTCCGAGGGGCAATTATCCACGCCTAAGGGGGATGTTTGGGAGTCTGGGACTGTGAGGAGACGGGAGAGTCCTGCTGCTAGAGGGGCTGGTATTCCCTCGAGGAAATCGGCGAGAGGTCCGATTAATTCGAGCACGACGCATCTTCCTGTTAAGCCAAATCCGTCGAAGTTGGATCCCATTCCCTCCGTTCCAATAGCAACCCCGCTGCCGAGGAAAGAAACCAAAGTCGGGAGGGAGTCGCGGCCGGTCGTGCCCCCGAAGGTGCCAGTTCACACGGGAAATTACGGTTATGATGCGGCTCCAGGCCCGGAGACCGATGAATTCAACGGACACCGGCAGCCCCTTTTTTCAATGAACTTGCAACGATTAAACGACCTTTTCCCGGCATCGTTGGAGATCGGACGGCAGGATCCTGACCCTGTCCCGGAGGAAGATGTCTGTCTGAGGAAGAAGGCGAGGCGTATTATAAGGGAGACGTCTCCACACTCACACCATACGGATGCACATGGACATAGGAAACACCAGCATCGTGAGAAGTTGCATAGGGGGTTTAAACATGGGACGGGACTGGGGAAGGATACGGAGGCGAGTTCACTCTACGTTGAGGCTGAAAGCGTGGCGGGGAAGAGACACCATCATCACCATCGCCATCACAAGCGCTGTAAGAAGCACCGGCACAGGCACAGATGCCGACGACATTCATCGGAGGGAGATGCGACACCGAACGCGGCCGAGGTTCCTTATGTGGTGTGGGGCGGGTACAATTATAGTTACGGGGAGCCTGTGGTGTGGCAGCGGTATGCGTATGAGTTTGTGTGACCGTGGTTTCGTGCGTTGTGCTGTTGGATTTGGAGGGCTGCATTGTCGGAGGTTGCTTGCTTGGATAGTTACGGGGTGGAGACGGAGCTTAGCTTAGCTTGGACGGCGCACATTCGTTCAGCTCTTCGAAGCTGCAGGCCAAGAGAATACCGATACTTACTATCCAGTTCTTTCCTGTTCGATAGAGTAGCATCGATCTGGGCCGGCTAGTTTGGGGCTGCTCGATGGGATGGCCTGCAGCCCGGATTAATACCCGCCCGGCCATTGGCTGGGTCCCCTTTTCGCCCGGGTCTGCGGTTGGCATTTCGTGTTTCTCGAACATTGATACGGACTTTTACGTGACGGAGGAGGTACAGATACGTCCTGTCTGATACAGTTGAACTCGACGATACCCCGCAGTGTCTAATGGCTCGGACACACAGATCGAAGTCCGTTGGCTGGCAGGCAGCGGACAGTGACAGCCGCGGCAGATGCGGTGGAAGGCCCATTGCGATTACCTACCCGGTTGGCTAGTGGGAGGGGGAGAAGGCCACGCTCTGCGCTTGATTCCGTCACACGGGAGACGGCAGCTTTGGTCGGTGCATCGATTCATATAAAAAGATGTCCGGGTCCCGCCCATGAATTCCTTCGACTCCCTCTGGAAGTTTATATTACCCGGCCCTCTCTCTCTCTCTCTCTCCCTCTCTCTCTTCCTCACTGAGAAATCCCACCGGCACCCGCGAGGTTCACCTGTTATATTAGACTTGTGCTTTATTTTTCTTCCTCCCTTCTTTCTCTCCTTCTTTTTCCCTGATTTCCTTCTCAAACGAACTCTGTCCTTTTTTTTCTTCTCGAGAGAGGACCAAAGGCCGGGCAAACACCCTTCGCCGCCGCTGCAGCCTCACTCAACCGCGCTTCCATCCATCCCATCCTGCACAGAGCCCTCACGTCATAGAAATTAATTGCCCAGCGATGTCTTCCCGCAAGAGAAAGCAGGACGAAGAGGAGGAGGAAGAGCTCGTCGCCCTCCCGTCCGACGACAGCGAAGAGGAAGAAGAGTACGTTTCCGCCGTCAATTGCCCCCTCTCCCTCTCTTTTTCCATTCTCTCTGTTCTCTCTCTCCTTCCTGCCCTTCCGCTCCCTCCACAGGGAATCGAAGGATGGATGGATGCTTTGAACTGGATCCTTGCCGGATGAGGAATTTTCGCCCTTCCCATTCGCCCAGATTCCAGCGCAGGCCGGACGCTGCAGCCGCTGCAACACCTCCTTCCTGCCTTCAATCAGCTTCTTCCGGCCAGCTTCGAGGCATCGTGAAATGCTAATCATACCTCCCCCTTCGCCTTCTTAGATACGTCTCCACACCCGAAGGGAGCGAGGACTACGACGATGAGTGCGCAGAAACCTCCCTTTTTCTGCACCGGCCAGCTGGGTTTAATTTTCACCGCATTCCGGGTGCTAAATTATAAATAACCTGGCGTCATTTTTGGGGGGAGTGTGTGCTTGCTAACTGTTGGGCCGGCTTGGTGTCTGAACAGGGAAGAAGAAGAGGAAGAGGAAGAAGACGATGAGGAAGGGTTGGTTTCTTTTCCCGATTGTTCCCTCCTTTCCCCCACATGTCTCCCGTGTATGCACATGCGGTTTGCGGGTTTCCAAAGCTCGCAGTCGCAACTTGCAAGGCTGGGTTCCCGTTCCGTGCTAGTGTAGCCCGCTAGTTTATCGATTGGATACCCACGCTAACGCGTATTCATGCACCCTAGCGAGCCCGATGTTCCGAAAGTGAAGCGACAGAAGACCGAGCAGAACGGCGAGGAGGAGGAAGTCGAGCTTCCCGAGGAAGGTGACCTGCCTGAAGAAGACGAGCTCGAAGGGGAGGAAGAAGAAGACGATCTTGAAGGAGAGGAAGAAGAAGACGACCTCGAAGAACCTGAAGGTGACGATGACGCTGAGGAGGATGACGATGATGGCAAGGCTGCACCTCCCAAGAAGTAGCCCGGTCCGGCTAGCTATCGTACCATATCATATCATTCATATCATACTTACCATCACTGTCGGTTGCAACAAAAAATCATCGTGTTTTCGCTTTTTTGTTTCCTTCCATTCTCCTTTGTTCTCCTGTCTTCGTGCTGTCGAATAGGATATGTAGACGCATCGTCAACGCTGGCGATAACCCTTACTACTATATAATCGGTCCTGTTTGTTTTTTCTCAAGGAGGACTCCCTTTTTTTTGAATTCCCTCGGTGGGGAAGCTCTCCTCATTTCAATTGGCCCGGTTTTTCTTCATATAAAGCCTGTACGAATAGGAACGCCTGAAAAAGGACGCGATGGTCAAAGGAAAAAGGGTCATAGCAGATAAACTCGAGCAGTATCTATAGTCAATCGCCCGCGCGTCTCCAGTTGGAAAAAAAAAACAAAGGTCTAATCGTCGTCATCATCCTCCCGTCTCTTCGTCGGCTTCCACCCGGATCCCATTACAGACATGCATTTCCACCTCATCGTTCGATCCGCTCTCCAGAGCCGGATCTTCCCGTCGTCGCCTGCGCTGCTGAGAACCGTCCCCGTAGGGTTCCATTCCACGCGCCAGACCTCCCTCCCATGATCATTGAAAGCCGCGATTTCCTCAACGTGAAATCCGGAAAGTTCGCGACTTTCCTGCTCTTCCACCGTTAGCACTCCAAGGGCGTCCTCTGACTTTTCAAACGAGTTTGCCTGCGAAAGTGAAACGCCGCTGCTTCCTGGAAACGCGGTGGCGTTCAGCCCACGACCGATGCCTCCTCCACCACCTCCACCACCTCCGGACTGTCCAACACCCACCGAGAGGTTGGAGATATCCCGCGTCAGCCCGCTGAAATGTGACTTCTCACCTGCCGCGTCCTCGTTTCTGTCCTTCGACCGTGACCCCGGACGCGAAGACTTTGGTGAAAATGTCATACGCGGGTCCGTCAGTCTGAATATCCTGACGTGACCGTCCTTACACGCCGTAGCGATGAGATGGTAGCTCCGACCCAGATTAGGGGCCCAGCTCACATCCCTCACGAGTCCCTTGTGGCCCCTCAGCTCCTCCGCGGGTTGAAATTTCCCATTACTATCATGCCTGTAAATCCTGACCTTGTCCATCGCACCGACTAGCAATTGTTCCCCGCCCCATCTCCCCGGACAGTAATTCAAGCAGAACGAGGTTTCTGCCTCTCTGGGAGGGGCCGATGGGACTACCCTGAACTCATCCACCGACGTCCACCGCGACACCGTATGCGTCTCAATCGCCTCCTGCACCTGCACAACACCATCGGATGATATATACGCCAACTTCAACCCCACATTCGCAGGTGCAAACGAGATATCGCAGATGGCACCTCTGGTATCACCTATCATCCTGAACATCTGCCTCCACCTCCTCCCGCTACTCTTGGGCTCGGCCTCTTGCTCTTCAAAGATCTTGACGGTCCTGTCGAACGAGCAGGATGCCAGAATCTGCCCGAACGAAGGGTGGGCCCAGGCGATCTTTGAGATGTTGGCATCGTGGGCGCGCCATGCGTCGTTTTCTTTCCATTCGCCGTTCTCGGCGGCGTCGAAGACCTTGATACGTTGGTCAGAGGAGCAGGTTGCTATTCTTTGGCCGTAGAAGTCTAACGTCCTTTATTAGCTTCGTCGTGGAGCAGGAGCGAAAGCAAGATCACTAACCGTATGCCACGCCGTGCAGGAGGTCTTCATGGCCTGTGCTGACGGGAATCGTGTACGACGAAGGTTTGGCCGATTTCTTGTCACCGGGTTCTGACGCCATCTCGGGTAGCTGTCGCAACCATCCTGGAGAGCGCTAGCTCTCTTCGAAGTGGAAAAAGAAAGAGTGTGAGAGGGAGGAAGCTCGGAGGACGCAAATTTGATTGGATAGCCGCTGAGATGCATGCGAGTTGGGTTGTTGTGGTTGAAGCTCCCAGGGAGCTTGCCGCGTTTGTCAGCCTCGGAATTACCGCGTTAGGACAAGTAATTGATGGCGGAACCAGTTGCCGTGGTTACAACACGACAACGCGGGGATATTCTGCCGCGCCATGCCAACCAAGGACGTCAGCGGAGAAAAGACGCTAAACCGCAAAATGTCAACAGTTCCACGGTGGTTGCTATCTTTATCCCCATCGACTTATAAACGTCGGTCGACAGTCCGAGAGCTGGGCCCCACCAGCCAGTCCACACACACACACACACACACACCATCACCACCATCCACACCATTGTCACCGTCAGACGCAATGGAGGCCCCGCAACCGCATGCCTTCCAGGTATATCTCCGTCTGAGGCCACCCTACCAGCAGTCATCGACCGATATCTTATGCCCGGAGACCTTCCTAACCGTCCTCCCACCGTCACCGACAGCTTCGGACGAAGACATCGAAAGCGGGACCAAGACACAGGTCACAATTCACCCACCGTCGAACCACAGATCCCAGAAGATCGAAACGTTCAGCTTCACAGAGGTGTTCGAGGAGACCTGCGGGCAGGATGATGTCTTCGGAAGGATCGTGGCTCCGATACTGGGTGGGGTGTTGAAGGATGGGAGGGATGGGATGCTGGCTACGCTTGGGGTGACTGGGAGTGGGAAGACGCATACCATTCTGGGGAACAGGCAGTCGAGAGGGATGACGCAAATGTCGCTGGATCTGATGTTCAGGTCGCTGGGTAATAGGATTACACGGGTGAGCTGCGCATGCAAACTCTATTCCCTTCTTTTTTTTTCACTCGTTGACAATGTTTAAAGCTATCGGAATCACAAATCGAGCAATGCAACGATGCGGAATCCGAAATCATGGACACCGATAGCTTCATGGCCAAAGTCACATCCGTCGTGGAGCCCCACCAGATCCCCAAACCGAACTCGTTCCCCACAAAACCCTCTGTCGAATCCCACGTCGTTCAGTGCCCCGGCCCGGCGAGTGCTAAATATGCGATTCTGATAGCCATCTACGAAGTGTACAACGACAAGATATTTGATCTGTTAGCTCCCTCAAATTCCGCTAGGAGAAAAGCATTGCTTTTCAAGAGCACTCGGTCAAGCGGGGATCGTAAAGTCGTCACGGGGCTGCGGAAGATCATGGTTACGGATCTCTACGAAGCTCTGCAGGTGTTAGGTGTCGGGCAGTACCAACGTTCTCACGGCGAAACGGGTAGCAACGACAAGAGTTCCCGGTCTCACTGTTTCATCACGCTGGAGCTGAAAAGGCTTAGGAAATCCAAGCTCGACGGCGGTTCAACGAAGATTAAGGAATCCACGTTCACAATCGTCGACCTTGCGGGCTCGGAGCGGGCTCGAAATGCGAAGACGGCCGGGGACAGGCTGGCGGAGGGAGGGCACATCAACAAGTCGCTTATGTTCTTGGGACAGTGTTTGGAGCTGTCGACAACGCAGACTTTGGGCCATACCCCGAAGATTCCGTATCGACAGTCCAAGCTGACGGAGTTGCTGTTCACCAACAGTTACAACCCCGCAGCGGAACAGCAACCTCAGATCGCAGCCATCGTGGTCACGGCAGATCCCGCGGGCGATTTCAACGCGACGAGCCAGATGCTGAAGTACTCGGCGCTGGCGAAGAGTTCGGTCAACCCCAGACCGCCTATGCAAGTGCTGAACGGGAGCAGGACAGCTAGTGGCTGCAGCCTGTACAGTCACTTCAGCGTGGCGAGCGGGGTCAGCGGTACTACGGAGGACAGGCCGGATTCAGCCATGTCCGCTATGTCTGCCCTTTCGCAGAGTTCGAGGGGGATGCTGTCGCAAGATATGATGAATATGATCGTCCAGCTACAGCGGCAGCTGAGGGAGGCGGAGGAAAAAGTGAGGGAGGCGGATAAGAGGACGGAGGAGGCGAATGCGAGGTGTTTGGAGATCGAGATGCAGGTCAGGGAGGAGGTCACGAACGACATGGAGCAGAGGATCAGGATGATGGAGAAGAAGATGCTGATGAAGTTGGAAGATCAGGCGGAGAGGGAGGAGGCGCACGTTGACCGGAAGTTGGATATGCTGAAGCGGACGTTGATGGGTACGATCGCACCTCGACCCAGCTCATTGGCCTATCCAGTTCATTTGCTAAACTATTTTTTGATTTTAGAAACGAACGATGAGAACGACCGAGCCCGGGACATGGAGATCGAAGAGTATGTCCGTGAATTGGAAGCGGAGAACTCGTCGCTGAGGAATGAAGTCCAGGCTCTGAAGAGGAAGCGGGCGAACGGGGACAGCCCGTTGAAGGAACGATCTCTAAACAGACTGAAGTTTTGAATGCCTTGATGTTTGATGCTTGACGCTCTTTCACGACATGAAAATACGGTCCCATTACGAGGTTTCCCTTTTCATTTTGGGTTTCTATCTCCCATTCTTATGTTTTTGTTCATTTGACGACGCCTCGATGGTTTGACAGTCTGTCCATGTTTTGACGGTTTTCTGTGCATATTGGTCTGGAGGATGCAGTGTCTTCTCTCCTTTCCCCCATCCTTCCCTACCATTTACTTTTCTTTCACGGTTTCTTCGGTTTACGATTTCATGAGCGGGTGTTCAGGGTCCATTGCATTAAAAAGAATATACAATACCATCTGGGATCTCTAATTAACTGCTTAGTAACTGGTTCGAATGTGCAAATAGAGGATGACAGGGACGTATGCGTATCGTACAATGCAAGCTATGCGCGACATAATCTCTAAGCTACCAAAGAATAAAAGAAACCCTCTTGCCCTGCTCGCCGAGGGGGGTAAGTATTTCGAGTGATCGGGGTAAATAGAATGCGACTCGGATATTCAACAGACCAATCAATTGGCTAATCTTTCTTGGTGTACCACCCCCCGGCGCCGGCACCGGTACCGGACATACCGTTGGGGGTCAGGGCGTAACCGCTCTTACCGCCGCTGGGGTTGATGGCGTAGCCGCTGCCGGCGACGCTGCCTATCCTGACCCTCCGCAGCCTCTTGGGGAACTCGAAACCGAGGAACCACGCTGTGCAGGCGACGGTGGTGCAGATGGCGGTGAGGATGCAGTACATGAAGGTGGAGAGGGTGACGTGTTCGCCGTAGCAGCGGTTCTTGCCCCAGTCGTTGATGGCGGAGTCGGAGAGGGGCAGGTCGGTGCCGGTGTACCATCTGATGGTGAAACGGAGGGGGAGGTCGTCGCCGATGATGATGCGGGTGGAGTCGATGTTTGGGGAGACGGAGTAGGCGGTGGCGGAGTCGATGGTGCCCGGGTAGAGGAGTTCGGCGGAGTCGGGGGCGAAGACGCCGGTGTGGAGGATGACGTTGATGGAGGTGGAGATGTGGAGGTGGGTAAGGTCGAGCTTGCCGGTGAGGGAGATGACTGCCATACAATCAGCACATACGATACTCTTCCACAGGCACTTCACATACGCATCCACGATGTGCGTATGTAGTGTACAGATGGGTAATATGGGGGAGGCCCACCAAAGGGGATCCACTCGCCGGCCTCGACGCCGACGTCGCCGGTGATGTGCCTGTCACCAAACTGGGGCCGGGCGGGCACGCGACAGGCTAAGGGGGAGTCATTGTGGATGTAGAACTCCCACAGGTGGAAGACATCGTCGGAGATGGCCTTGACGGTGCAGTTGAGGGGCTCGTCGGAGAGATACTTGAACTCGAGCGGGCGGTTTGTTTCGGCGCAGGTGAGGAAGGGGATGTACTGGAGGATGCCGTGCTCGTCGGTGACGTGCTCGCCGGATTCCCTGCGCAATCGTCAGCATCGTACACTATCAATCTGCATCTGCATCTTCACGAGGGTGTAGATGCATGGGAGGGGGCGTACAGGGTGCGGTTGAGGCAGGAGACGGGGACGGGGTCACCGGGGGCGTAAGTGGCGAGGCGAAAGGCGTCGGACTGCGAGGAGACGGCCAGGCAGGCGGGCGACAGGACGGCCAGCAGGACGGCGAGGAGGAGGAGGAACGGGCCCATGATGATGGTGATGTATCAACGTGTCATGCCGTGTGGTGTCGCGAGGCCGTCGACGGGGGGCGGTGATGTCTGGCGATGGTGTCGGTCGATGGTGTCCGGGTTTTTTAAAGGCCAGTTGTGCCCGTCGACTGGAGCTGCTGGGCCCGGCACAGACACCCCTGCACCAACATCACGGCGCCTGCTAGCGGCATCTGGGATCGATTCCTGGTGGAGCTGGGAATGTCAGATGGATGCGGAGGGCCCTGACTAATCAATCGGAGGCGGTCTCGATCGAGGCTGTTGAGACGGTTTGGATGGCGTGCTGTGGCTCTTTATCCGACGTCGGGCCAAATTCGCTCTCTCAACATCACCACCACCATCTCCAACCATCTCCACCTTCTCCAACCATCACCATCTCTCATCATCACTCTACTACAACAGGGCAGAGGAGAGGAGATAGTAAATACAAGAGACGACAGAAGGAGAGACCAGCAATGGCCGCCAGAGACCCCATCAAGCTCGACATCGACGGCAACAACCTGCCGCCCTCCCCGGCCCCCTCCACCCCCCGCAACGGCCGCAAGTACGCCCTGGCCACCGAGCTGGTCTACACCGAGCACGGCGACCAATACAATGCCTCCTCCATGCCAATCTACCAGGTACTCTCTTCTCTCTATCTATCTACCATCTATATTCATCTATATAAGCATGCTAATGATCGTGTTCAGACGGCGACCTTCAAGCAGTCCTCCGGCTCCGGCGGCTCGGAGTACGACTACACCCGCTCCGGGAACCCCACCCGCTCCCACCTCGAGAAGCACCTCGCCAAAATCATGTCCGCCAACCGCTGCCTAACCGTCTCCTCGGGTATGGCCGCCATGGACGTCATCTCCCGTCTGCTCAGGCCCGGTGACGAGGTCGTCGCCGGCGACGACATCTACGGCGGCACCAACCGCCTCCTCAAGTACCTGAGCACACACGGCGACATCGTCGTCCACCATATCGATCACACCGACCCGGAAAACGTCCGGCCCTACCTCAACTCGAAGACGAAGCTCGTCCTGCTCGAGAGCCCCACGAACCCTCTCATCAAGATAGTCGACATCCCCTCCATCGCCCGTATCGCCCACGAGGTCAACCCGGACACCCTCGTCGCCGTCGATAACACCATGCTCTCCCCCATGCTCCAGAACCCCCTCGACCT
Organism: Arthrobotrys sphaeroides; assembly: GCA_036971245.1. Lineage (NCBI taxonomy): Eukaryota > Fungi > Ascomycota > Orbiliomycetes > Orbiliales > Orbiliaceae > Arthrobotrys > Arthrobotrys sphaeroides. The sequence continues at coordinate 3,861,233 of JAJTTW010000002.1, forward strand.
CGGCGCCGACATCGTCTACGAGTCCGGCACAAAGTACCTCTCCGGCCATCACGACCTCATGGCCGGTGTCATCGCGGTCAACAGCCTGCCCCTGGGCGAGAAGCTCTACTTCACAATCAACGCCAGCGGCTGCGGCCTCAGCCCCTTCGACTCCTGGCTGCTCATGAGGGGCGTCAAGACCCTCGGCGTTCGCATGGAAAAACAGCAGGCCAACGCCATGCGGATTGCCACGTTCCTGGAAGACGTCGGTTTCAAGGTCAGGTATCCGGGGTTGAGGAGCCACCCTCAGTACGACTTGCACTGGAGCATGGCAAGGGGCGCCGGCGCCGTGCTGAGCTTCGAGACGGGGGACGTGGACGTCAGCGAGAAGATTGTCGAGGCCACTAGGCTGTGGGCTATCAGCGTCAGCTTCGGCTGCGTCAACAGCCTGATCAGTAGTAAGTGCATCTCCGCACACACACACACACACACACACACACACACACACACACACATATATATATATATATGTATATACTTCACACGCAAAAGAGAAGCCCGCTCTAACGTTTGTTGCTCAGTGCCCACACGCATGTCGCATGCATCGATTGACGCGAAGACGCGGAAGGAGCGCAACCTTAGCGAGGACCTGATTAGGCTGTGCGTCGGCATCGAGGATTGCGAGGACCTGATCGATGACCTGCAAACGGCGGTAAGCATACTTCTCCTTTTTTCCCATAGACGGCAACCAAAGCTAATACAACCGTTCAATGATGTAGTTGGTCAAGGCGGGAGCCGTCCGACTGGGCCGCGAGGGTGCGATGCGAGCGATTGACTTCGCGGCGGGCGAGACCCTGGACGGTCCGAGCTCGTCGACGTCGTCATCGCTGTGATTTGGGTAAGGAATGTACGATAAATTTAAAGCTGGGTTTGGAGTTTCGTTACGGCGTGAAAAGTACGGTCTTTCGCTCTGCTTGTTGGAACTTTGCGGGTGTATTTATCAGTGTCTTTTGTATCATACCAGTCATATACATTGTACAGCCTTCTAAACCAAGCACTACTTCCTCAAGTAAGTAGCCTCGAATTCAACTATATGGTGTAGAGTGTTTAAAAATAAAAAAAAAAAAAAATAAATAAAAAGACCGGCCGAAACTGGGAGTTGAACCCAGGACCTCTCACACTTCAGGCACGTTTTGCTCGTGCTGGGGCAAACCCGAAGCGAGAATTCTACCACTGAACTATCCCGGCTGGATGACGACCTCCCTCCGAGTTGCGCCTCATAAAGACTCCCTGTTGGGCGCCGGCGGGCGAGATCGAGTCGGATCGCGATCCGAAACGGCGCTAGATCAGGTGCACATGTACGGTGCTTGGTACTTAGCACTTGGTGTTTAGTTCTTGGTGTTCTATCTTGGTATTTAGTACTTGGCTGTGCGCTGCTTACGAGGGCCCCGTTCCAGAAGGCTGTCGAAGATTCAACCTCTCAACCATCTCTCATCCACCACCTCCAAACCATCCATCCTCCCCTAATCAACATCATTACAAAGCCAGGCTCTGCCCTCTTACGCGGCCTCCCCTGAACAATCAAATCTGGTATAATCGTATAAAAGCATTCCTCCACCATGGCCTTCACCACGGAATCCAAAGACAAGGGCAAGATAGTCCCCACCGACGACAACGACAGCTTCTCCCCCATCATGGACTCCTCCGGCGACGTCACCGCCATAGGCAAGCACTGCGACGTGTCCACCTGCCATCAACTGGACTTCTTACCCTTTCAGTGTGGTAGTTGCGAAGGGTACGTACTCCCGAGTCTTAGAATAGTAGAATAGGATGAAAGATCATATCAAGGAGACTGGAATTCAAGGGTACGGGGGAAATCACATGTTTTTTTTCGAAGCTCTCCGTCTAACGTTCCACCGTCGCGCCGTCCAGTACATTCTGCCTCGACCACCGAACAGAGACATCCCACACATGCCCGAAGGAAGGCCTCTGGGCCCAGCGGCGCCGTCAGAACTCCCTCAACAGCAAGCCTACGTCCCTCATATCCGGCGCCGGCATCCGTCTCGGATCCTCGTCCACCCCGGAACCCTGCGCCAACGAATCATGCAAGACTATCATCAACACCCCGAAAATGATCGGGGTTGCCTGCCCGGCCTGTCGGAAACAGTTCTGCCTGCCTCACAGGTTACCCGCCCAGCACGACTGCAAACCTGTCGTCGCCCCAGCCGCCGCAGCTGCGCAGGAGAAGAAGCAGACCGCCCTGAGCAGGTTTAAGCTGTGGGCCAGCAGTGGGAGCTCGAAGTTGAAGGATCTCAAAGCCACGCCGATAACCCAGAAGCAGAAATCCGTGGCGGCGAGGATGGTGGAGATGAACAAGCTGAAAAAGGAGGCCAAGGGCGACGAGAAGGTGCCTCAGGATAAGAGGGTCTACCTCTACGCCCAGGCGGAGGGCAAGTCGACATCGGCCAAGATTCCCGAGGGGACTTTCTTCTACAGCAAGGAATGGAGCGTGGGCAGGGTCATGGACATCACCGCGAAGAACCTGCAGATTCCGAACCTGAACAATCAGTCCGCGGATGACGAGAAGAAGCTGAGAGTGTTCCACGTGGAGAGCGGTAGGCTCCTGAGCTTCGGGGAGAAGGTCGGGGAGGCGTGCGGAGACGGGAACACCATAGTCCTGCTAAGAGGTATCAAGATGGAGGAGATGGTGGATTTGTAGGATATACCCCGGGAAACCTATCGGCGGCTTCATTTTAGGACGGTGTTAGCGGGCGTTTTACGTTTAAACCTTGGAGATAGCATTTCCCAAAGCGCATCTTTTTACTCGGATATACTCCTTACCATTTGTCATATATACTTATACTTAAATAATATCATTTTCAATATCACGATACCTTCGACGACATATCATCGTTGAAGGCAACGCACAATTTCCAACAAATTCCGAATGCAACGGAATCCCAATTTTCTGGTGACGAGACTGCGGAATCCCGCTCACGGACGACCACATCTGCCTCGAATATCACGAAACTGCCTCACATGGTTCGACATGCGAGATGTGCCTCGCCACATGGCATGGCCGCCCAAAATGCAAGTCCGACTATCTATCAACTGCCTAGGCTCTTAGGATCTTGCGACCGTTATCATGAAACGACGACATTTGGGTGCACCGCTGGTCCTCCTGCTCAGCGCGGCGGGGACAGCTCACGCCTTCATCCTAGGATTCCTGCTTGCCAGAAATCCGATCATACAACTGACCTCGTACCCGCTACCCGACCTAAACTCCGAGCCCGTCGAGCTGTCCGACTGCCAGGAAGGCCCCGGCGAGGAAGTTTTGGCCGTCGGGATCATAAACGGGATGAAGCAAGGGATAGCCACGAATACAAGGCAGAGAATGTACGGTATCGCGCTGTGGCACAGGCCCGGTTGCCCCGGCCGAACGCCGGATTATATCATCAGCTGGGAGCGAGAAGTCGATCGGATGCAACTTGCCGATTTAACCATCCTCCCAGGGATCATGGAGGTCGGGTCCTGGATGGACCTGGAGATCGATAATATATATCTACGAGGGGGCGGGGAGCGTCACGGGTGGATCTACGAGTTCCCGGATCCGGACGACGAGGTGCCCGGGGATGGTGAGAATCCCGACGTTGGCGAGAGGATCTACGAGGAGAACGATGAGCCCGTGATTATGGTTGGGAAGAAGAAGACTTTGGACGCTGCCAGGAAGGAGCTGATCGATAAGGCCGGGAACATCCAACGGGCCTATGAGGAGGAGATCAAAGAGGCACTCGCGGAGCTGAATAACGTTGAAGGGCTACCGATGGTCAGGGATTCCGGTTTGCCTGTGGGGAATCAGGGGAACGTGCGGTCGAGACAACAGGCAGGGAATACATTGACCGAGGAAGGGAATGCATGGTCACGGGCAGGTGGCAGCCAGTTCAATATCGAAGATTTGACGATGCCACGCCCGCAACCTGAGCAGGTGGGAACCCTTAGGACCGCATCAGGCGGGGTCCTGCGAAATCCGCAGCCTCTGATATCTTCTGCCAGGCGGCCTTTGGCGGACATAACACCTGGGAATAATAATAACATAAGGGCCCCGACGTTCTGGGCTCCAAACCCAAATGCGCAGTCTCAGTCTCAAAATATGATGGCGAGCCCCTTCCCCGGCTTCAATATGATGTCGAATACCTTCCCATCCAATTCTCAGAATATCAGACAGGCGAATACATTCCCGCTTCATTCTGGGAATACGATCGTGAATCCGCCAATATACCTCTACGGCCCGCCGACGCAGAATTTGATCATAAACCCACCCATCTATGTTCAGCAACAGCGTCCTGAAAACGCCTACGGTAACACCAACCAGAACGGCGGACGGCCCCAACGACCTGAGAATTCTGCGCGCCAGGGTGAGTCGTCACCGCTGACCCGAGATCTGAACCGGTCACCCATTTCAGGAACACAGCTTTACGAAACTCTGTCTCGAATGGGGCGCGAACTCGGGGTGTTGAATCCCATGGCCTCCGTTCAAGAAGTGGAAGCGCGTACCAGTGCCTTAAATCAACTCCTGTCCAACCCCTACGAACTTACTCTGTTGGCGGACGTAGTAAGCGGTTGGCCGAGGGTGTCAGCTAACGGTCGGGATTTGTTCCCACAGAATGGTCAGGGCGGCGGCGGCGGCATCGGATCGACTAGAGCCGAAAATGCACCGTCTGGTAGTGAACCTAGGGTTGAGGAGATACAGATGTCCCGGGAACCCGCCCAGCAGCAGGGCCAGCCTGAGACTGATACACAGCATAACGATGGAACGGACTGGCGTTCCCGGGACACTCGTCCGCTTCGGACTGAAACTGACCCTCACAGGGAGCAGATGCCAAATACTCAGTTTAGGATGTACACGCGAGTCGAGGAAGGGCTAAGGCCCGAGCAAATACACCAGTCACAGGGTCAAAATATTGATTTCCCGATTCCGGTGAACCGGCAGATGCAACCGAACCAGTTTGCGACCATGGACAACGAGATGGGAGCGTATGTTAGGCTGTTGTCTGACCTTCGTACCCTCCAGGCCAGGCCAAACAGTGAAAATGGGCAATCGCCAGAGCAAGGTATCGAGCTTGAACCCCCAGTACCGAACCAAGTCTTGATACAGAATAACGACGAAGTCCTTCCGGGCGGCCAGACAGTGCAGGTTACGGGGCCTGTAAATAATGGAGACAGCCCGGGGGATTCTGCGATGGCTATAGAGGATCCGGAGCAATCTGAAGATTACTCTCCGGCAACCGGGTACCTTGCTGGTGACGAAGCTTCCCCGTCAGATTCAAACTTTTCTTGAGTTTCAAACGCGGATGCTAGGTGTCTATGTACATTCATGTGCTTGTGCACGAACTGATATGGTAGTAGCTATGCTGTTGTATGGACAAATACAAATTTATGGACGTTAAAACACTACCCACGCATGATACTGTATATGCTATTGACTCACGCAACGACTCCTTCGGTTTTGAGGTTCTCAATCTGATCCGGCGTAAAACCCAGCTCAGCCAAAATATCATCCGTATCCTCACCTAGTGTTGGTGGAGCGTCGCGGATTGATGCTTCGGCGTTGGAGAATTTGAACGGCGTATTGACGAGCTTGATCGGGCCACAAGCCTCATGGCGAACTTCCTTGACCATACCCCGAGCGAGAACTGTTTTAATGAAACAAATGAACAGTGAGCTCAAGTAATCGACTATCCTGGAAACTTTACTAACCGTGATCGTGGTGTAGAGTATCATAGACATCGTTGACGGCAGCGTACGGCATGCCACTACCCTCAAAAACCTCCAGCCATTCCTATGTATTTAAACCGGTGATTTATCAGTAACATACCCGCCAAACAAGTATTGATGATGTAGGATTTAGCATACCTGCGTCGTCCTCCTCTTTGTCTCCTCACCAATCATCGGGACAAGGATGTATCGATACTCTACTCTCTTCTCGTTCGTCGCAAACCGTTCGTCAGAGGCCCACTCGGGATATCCAATCCTATTGCACAAAATCCCGAATAGCCTATCATTTCCCCCACCGAGCAGGATGCTTCCATCGGATGTTGGAAACGCTTCATAAGGCACAATGCTAGGATGCGCGGTACCCCATCTCCCACCGTCTCGTTTCCCGGATACCAAAACTGAGGATGCTATGTTAGCTAGAGTGGCAACTTGGCAGTCAGAGAGTGACATGTCGATGTGCTGGCCCCGAGAGGTGATTGTGCGGGATAAAAGAGCGGCGAGGATGGCGGTTGAGGTGTATAGACCCGTTGTTAGGTCTGTTACCGCGACACCGACCTTGACGGGGGCGCCGTCCCGCTCGCCGGTTATGTGCATTAGACCCATTTCTCTTTTTTCGTAGGTTTAGTATGTCGTTCCCTTTCCTTTCCACGACCAGATTTTAATAGACGGATGGGTATGTACTCACGCTTCGACCATTACATCATACCCAGCCCTGTCGCTGTACGGACCCGTTTGTCCATATCCGGTGATGCTGGCGTATACCAGACCCTTATTCTCCGCTTTGAGGGTTTCATAGTCAAGCCCATATTTAGCAAGGGTTCCAGGAAGATAATTCTCAACCAGTACATCGCTGGTTTTCGCAAGGGCTTTGATGATAGATTGCCCTTCGGCTGCCTTGAAGTCCAAGGCGAGTGATCGTTTATTCCTATTGTACTGTCAGATGACATTGAGCTAGATATTATATTTCGTTCCTTTGTTTCTTAGTTCGCAGAGAAGAGGACTACAACCTGTTCACCTATTATTTCATGGCCAATACGTTTCTGTTAGTCTTTTAAGTGACTACAAAATACCTCAATATTACGCTACGGGTGACTTACGGAGAGAAAGTATGCACTTTCCCCTGGTCCGGACTTCCCGTCCCTGCGTGGCGCGTATGGCGGCCCCCAAGCACGAGTATCGTCACCCCTAGTGACATGCTCAACTTTGATGACGTCCGCGCTATATAGTAAGCGCATACGGTTAGATATGAAGAAACATGGTTGTAATCATTTCCAAGGTATACGGGAAGCAGCATACCCCAGATCCCCTAAGACCTGCGTGCAGTATGGCTGATATCGACGAAAGGTTAGAGTGTGTTGAAATTGTGGTAAATTTTGCTAGGCTCTGGGGGGTGCGACATACCCCAGCGAGGACTCGGGTGAGGTCGAGGACCCGAACTCCGGCGAGAAGTAACGGCTTGGCTGGTACGGTGCTCTGGTGCCTGATAGACCGAAGGATCCCGCTTCGAGGGGAAGTTTGTGATGGCCCTCCCACCAGCGTACGACGTCCGGCGCACGAGGTAACGAAGGATACGTGTCTCATGGTGAACTGGGAGGCTGCTGGCTTTTGGATATTGTCTGCAATTCGGTTTCTTGGTACCTAGGTAGTGAAGTAGTTTCTTGGAAATGGACATATTGATGCTTCGTATATCATGCATATGCACATGGGCAGGCTCGGGGCAGCAGGTGCGGGTAACTACGGCTGAATTTAGAGCTACCCCGGATTCTGGGTCCGAGGGAGCAGGGCAGCTTTCGGACAACCAGCGGGTGGTGGCTATCAGGTTGCAAATGTTTGTCAAGTCTACAAGTTCATGACATGCGGTAGCGACTGGCACGGCTGGCTGCTTTACTATGATTGCTCGAGATTAGGTGCTCAGTTTGTTATTTTAGAATACCAACATGCACAACATATCCGCTACCTTCGACAAGTCCCTGCCCTCCATCCCCACAGTCCTTGTAGAACTTGTCCGGCAGGCGCCATACCCTGAACTTTGCGCAGAATGCTTTCATGAATGCTTCTAAAACGTCAGGGGATCTGAGCTCCTGTGCGACCATAACCAACGTTACATTGTGATCAGGTTTGTCGATTTCGTTCCTGTTCAACCTGCTGAGGTCGGCCATGGTGTCTACCAGCGGTTCGACCAAACTTTCGTTGTATATGCAGTCGGCGGCAATGATCAGGTCCACCTGGTTTGCTTTGAGCTCTGGGATCGAGAAAACATCCGTCAACTGCCAATCGAGGGGCAGGGCCGTCACGTTCCCTCCGCTTTGGGAGGAAGTTGTCTCCGTGCCTCTCTTGGCTCGTTTGTTGGAAGACTTCTCTTTTGACTTTGAAGACTTCTCAGCAACAGCGGCTTGTTTGTAGTTCTCCGATATGTTCTTGCGCAGCAATTTAAGACAGTACTCTTGGTCCGTCGCGTAGTAGGTTCCCACGAACGGTGCGAGGGACACGGCGAGGACACCTGACGTTCCAGCCCCCAGTTCGACAGCCGTGTAACCTGGCTTGAGGATCGATTGGGAAACAATGTTACGTGGATGGGTGAGCCAACTGGCGAGGAGGGGCGTTACTTTCCAAAGGACGGCCCCTGTTGTGCCCGCCTCCCTGGTTGAGGTGAGCAGCGAGGGGGACTGGTGGATTGTGAGATCCTGGGAGTTGATCGATACCGAGACGGTGGATTCGGTACGGTTGACAAAGCCTAGGTCCTGGAGCGGTTTAGTCCAGCGCTCACTTAAGTTCGTATATAAAATTTTCTCTTCTGTATTTTCTTTTTTGAGATGTGTAGACATCTGTATCCATATTTTCATGAAAAAAACCGAAAACGTTTTCCCTTACCCTGTTATCCGGCTTGTTTAAGAATAGGAGGAAGCATTCTAGAATCAAAACGTCAGATGGTATCCCATACCTGCCTCAAACGGGCACTAACCTTCTTCCGGGTCGTGCACTTCGAATTCATCGTCGAGGCTTAAGCTCGCGACCGGGTCTGACATTGGTGCTCGCGCTGAAATGGGCTGCCAATGGCACGAGTGCAACGGGAGAAAGTGTGAAACTGACGTCAGGCATGCAAGAATTAATCTTCCTCGATCAGGGACATCTGGCTGGCCATGCAGTGGCGGGGTGGCCGATGGCCATGGGATGGGAATCTGCTAACGTTATCCACCTGCTCAGAAGCGAAAAATAGGCGAGGGACCAGGCCGTCCAAGAGCAACCGCAGACTTTTCCGTTACCAGACAATTAGCTAATCCGGTCAAGTCGCAGCTGTCGAGCCTCGGTCTGCCTGATGGAGGGTCTATCAGATGCATGAAATTGGCCAGTCCTTTGCAAATTTGATCGAATAATCCCCGACGCCGTTGGGACAACCGTGTCCAATATTGACATCAAAGCGGAAGGAATCAATCACGTTCGCCGCTTCAGGAAGACTGGACGAGGGGGAAGCGTTCAGCCTCGGTTTGCCAATGCGATAATGTCGAAACCATGCACGGGGGGAGGTTCTTATACGAGCCGGCAGCCGCGATCCTTCGAGTCTTCCGTTTTGTCCCTTCGAGCCTATATAAAGAAAAAGGCATATGCACATACGAGTGCCCTCCCTTCACGTTAGGACCGACGGTCGAGAGAATCAATCGAATCATCAGCTGAAAAGTCGCCTGACCCTCGACATCTCATTGGAACCAACGCCCAGGACAGGCCCAAGAAACGCCCAGGGTCGACATCTCGATATAACTGTCTCGCCAAGAGGCTTTCCCCAGCCTTCTGTCTCTTAGCCAAAGGCTATTTCCGCAGAGGCACACGCATATCGTGCCCGTGGGGACCGTATCGCGTCGACTGCGGTTCGAGGACAAGAGATCGGAAGTGACAGGTGCAATATCAGCAGGCTTCGAGCCCAGACAAAGCGGGAGACTGATCCATCCAGCCATCCAACCGTCCTTTCCCGTTCGCTCTTGAGGGTGTCCAGGACCGGGGCGAGGACGAAGCCCTTTAAACAGCCATCGTAGCCCACCCTCTGCTATCCTTTCTTCCTTCCCCATCCTCCGTCCCTCCCTCTCTAGATCTCTTTGCACAGGGCCAGGCCTGATCGAACTTGATACTTGCGGGTGAGTGAATCGAATCCGATCGAATGCAATCGTGTCGTATCTGCCGTCCCGACCCCAGCCCATCGAACCCCGTCAGCGAGCTGTTTGTCTGCGTCTACCCCGGATTGTCTGCACATACATACCTACGTACCCAGTCTCTCGAGATATCAAAGAAGCAGCCCGTTTGCGAACGGATGCCTGCTTATGTAAAGCCAGCGGACGGTTGACCTGCTTCTTTCCGCACCGGGCTACGTTTGCAGTGCATTCCTTTGCTTTGCTCTTTCCTTGCAGACGCCTGTCAGTTTCCCTTTCTGCTATCCACGAAGCTCTCCCAACAAATCCGCCTGCCCACGCCAGCTATAACAACTCTCTTTCCCTCCCTCCCACTCCTCCCACTCCTCCCACTCCCCTCACCATCATCCCTTCTTGTCACCATCACCATCACCGGACGGCAGTGGTAATAGTCTATTCATTTCTGCCCCGTGTTAGCGTCGTCGCGTCCCAGAGCCGCTGTCCCGTCGACGTCATCCCAGTTCGTCCCCGTTCCCCGTTTTCGCGCGTGCATATTAACACCCGCTTTCTCTCTTATTATCGCCCCGTCCACCCGAACGCCTGCATGCTAACCTCCCACTCTCACCTCTCCTCCCGCAGAATCCCGTAATTCCAGTCTTCGTTCTCCTTCCAACCGTAGACTTAGCATTCGTTCGCCGTCCACAAACGCTCCTTCAAGATGAAGCCCGTACACCTCTACCCTGTCATGTCGGCCAAGCCACCCTTCTCCGTGGAGGTCCCTGGCGCCACAAAGGTCGAAGGCGAAGGTATCCCGCGTAGACACCCCAAGGCCAAAGATGGCATCTGGGAACGTCCTTCCGACGATGTCAACACCGTTTGGGATATCGTCGTTCGCAGCGCTAAGCAGTACCCGACCATCCGCGCTGTCGGCTGGAGAAAGTTGATCCAGATGCACAAGGAGACCAAGATGATCAAGAAGGTTGTCGATGGGAAGGAGACCGAGGTCCCCAAGGAGTGGTCCTACTTTGAAAAATCGCCATTCGAATTCATCACATATGCCGAGTACCATGCCCTCTGCGTGGACCTCGCCAGTGGCTTGGTCTCCCTCGGCCTGCAGAGAGGTGACAGGATACAGATCTATGCCGCAACAAGGTGAATACTTTCTTCCCGGGATGATACGGGTTAACATCGATGAGATGAAGGAAAGACACTAATGCTTTTGGAAAAATAATGCAGTGTGCAATGGTTGTCCAGTGCTCATGGTAAGTCCCCAAGGCCTCTGTTCCGTATTGGATGGGCTCGATGTTAATACCACCTCGCAGCTGCCATGTCCCAAGGAATGGCCATCACAACCGCCTACGATACTCTTGGCCAGAGCGGCCTCACCCACGCTCTTGTCGAAACCGGAGCCAAGGCCATTGTCGTCGATGCCCACCTCCTGAATAACCTCGTCGAGCCCCTCAAGACCGCCAAGGAAGTCACTCTCATCATCTACAATGATGCCGATGCTGCTCCGAACCCAGAACATGTGGAGAAGCTCCAGTCAGCCCACCCCCACCTGACTATCCTCTCGTGGGACGCTGTCAAGGCCAAGGGCAAGGAGCACCCAGTCGAATCAAAACCGTCCGAACCCGGTGATCTCGCTTGCATCATGTATACCTCCGGATCCACCGGTACCCCCAAGGGTGTCGTCATCAAGCAATCTAATGTTGTCGCCGCTAGTAAGTAATAGATCCTCCGCCGTGCCAACGAGAGGATGCATGTGCTGACCGTATATTAGTTGCCGGTATCCACTCCGCCGTAGGCGATTTTGTTGGTGGAGAAGACACTCTTCTTGCATACCTGCCACTCGCCCACATCCTCGAATTCGCATTTGAGAATGTTGTCCTTTACTGGGGTGGTACCTTGGGTTATGGTTCGATCAGAACCTTGACTGATGCTTCCATGAAGAACTGCGCGGGTGACATTCGTGAACTGAAACCCACCGTCCTTGTCGGTGTCCCACAAGTTTGGGAAACGGTCAAGAAGGGTGTCGAAATCAGAGTTAAGCAGCAACCGGCCCTCCGCCAGAAGCTCTTCTGGGGTGCCATGTCCGCGAAGTCATTCTTGTTGAATACCGGGATCCCGGGTACTAGCCTCCTTGATGCCGTAGTCTTCAGCAAGATTCGCGAGGCTACCGGTGGCAGACTCAAGGTCTGCTTCAACGGTGGCGGACCGCTGTCCAAGGAAACCCAGCACTTCGTTTCAATGGCCATCGCCCCAATGATTATCGGTTACGGGTTGACCGAGACTTGCGCGAACGGGTGCATTATGAACCCTTACCAATGGACCAATACGACATTGGGCGCGCCTGTCGGTGCCGTTGAAATCAAGCTTGTTGACTACCTCGATGCCGGATACTCCACAGCTAGCAATCCACCGCAAGGTGAAATCTGGATCCGTGGACCGGCTGTTGCCGAAAAATACTACAATAACGAGAAGGAGACCAGCGAGGCCTACTCTGAAGACGGTTGGTTCAAGACCGGCGATGTTGGCGAGTGGACCCCAAGCGGCCACTTGAAAATCATCGACAGAAAGAAGAATCTCGTCAAGACCCTCCACGGAGAGTATATTGCTCTTGAGAAGGTAAGAAAACTATTCACCAGGGGCAGATAACGAACACATCCCTTCATTTCTTTAAAATTTTGGATTTAACTATTTTTTGAAAATATAGCTCGAGTCCGTTTATCGATCCTGCTCATACGTGCAGAATATCTGCGTCTACGCTGATACTCAGAAAGCCAAGCCCGTTGCCATCATCCAACCGCATGAGGTCAACATCAAGAAGCTGGCTGCTGACCTCGGGGTTCAGGGCGAACTCGAAGCCGTTGTCCACGACAGCAAGATTCAATCCGCTGTCTTGAAGGACCTGCTTGCTGTTGGAAGGAAAGGCGGCCTTGCTGGTATCGAGCTCATCGATGGAGTCGTCATCAGCGACGAGGAATGGACACCACAGAGCGTATGTACTATCTTTCCATCCATTTAATCGGCCCAAACCTCACCATTATACGTCGGAAATGTGATACTAACCGATGACTTGATTCCACAGGGACTCGTAACCGCTGCTATGAAATTGAACAGAAGGGGTTTGACCGACCACTTCAAGACCGAAATTGACGCGGCGTACAAGAAGGCTGGCAATTAAAACTGGGTGGATAGACGTAGACCTCTTCCTTTGCAAATTCTTGTTCTTTCCCTTTTCCCTGTGCGGCCTTTTAATACTCTGTATTCAATCATTCTTTGGCTTTTCGTCTCTCTGCTCTATCCTATTCTATTTTACTGTTCTTTGCTACGGTGTCCTTGACGATTTTGCTATGACGGGCTTTTTTTGTAATATTCCTGTTGGATTATTATTATTATTATTATTATTATTTTTTTTTTTTTTTTTTTTTATTTTTTTTCATTTTTTTTTTCATTTTCTCCATGAACGCGAACAAAGATGGTTATTTCATCTCATTCTTTCCCGTGCTCTTGTCTGCTGTGTGCACTATTCAAATCGTTTGGGAAGGGACAAATGTGATATCAAATGAAAGCTATACACCTAATAAGTACCGCCCGTAGACCGTCGTGATAGAGCAATAACTATGGACTTGAGCCTGCTCCCGATAATTATATATATAAACGTCACAACCAACGAATCCCGATGGCTACCCGGTGGATACATTTAATATAGTGTGTCTACCAAACATCGATTGAAGCATTTGAATTTCACGGGTGCTACCCGCTCGTAGATTTCATGCACATCCAACACACATATATATATTCCTACACACCAGGAAACCGAACGAACGGAGAGGGAGGGAGAGGCTATTCTAGTTTTTTTTAACATCACATTCGCCTGCGTTTCTAGAGGCGTCTTTCATTCTTAGCCAAACGTGACCACGAGGCGGGACTTTGCCGGCGTTCGTGAAACGGAGAAGACAAAGGAATTTACAAGAAGTAATAGCAGCGTTTGTAGGAGTAGTAAAAAGTGTAGTAGGTGGGAATGGAAGGAAAAGGAGAAAAAAAAGTGGTTTGAAAACATTGGACCTGAGCTTTTTGATTTTTGACGCCCCAACCGTAAAGACATATGCAAAGTTAAGGAAAAAGTAAAATCGTTCGGAGGTCTTGGAGCGGTCCCTGAGAAGCCTATGAGTTCCGGTAAGGTGCCATACCATCTCCACGACAGGGGATACTACAAAAAAATAAGGGGGGAAACAGTAGGAGTTTCATGAATAAAATAGAGCTTCAAGACCCAAACAAGGATATCAGCAATAACAACCGCCCAAAAAGAATCAACTCCGTGGGAATAAAAAGGAAAGGAAAGGGAAAAGGGAACAAAAAGGGAAAACAAATAAAATAAAAAAAAGTGTAACTCCAAGCCACCGTAGAAAGGTATCTAAGATTCGTGGGCAAAAATATAATAGAAGATTGCAATAAGACATACACGCCGTCAAAAACCATTCAGAACGTCTCTTCTTCACTTTAAGATCCTCGGATCCCATTTAACGAAATGTGGGGATTTGGAGGATCGAGTTCCATCGCCGTTGTAGGCTCCCCAGGAGTAGATGACCGGACACCACCAACTTCAGTCTCATTATCCATGACGGTGGGCAGATGGTTCATCGCAGGGCCGACTTTATCCTTCTCGAGGGACTCGGCTTTCTTCCTTGTATAATCGCTTAAACTCATCTTCTTACGACCGGTTGGGGGGGCTGGGGCTGGGGCTGGGGCTGGAGGTGTGGGCAGGGTGGACTGCGTCGTGGGCGCCGGCGCAGTGAGGCCAGGCGTCTGAGGTTGGAACGGAGAAATCGGTGACGTCGAAGAGCCGGACGGGGTCGGCAATGCCTGCTTCGTGGCATTCTGGGGAACAACGTTGGGATCTGGAAACGGCGGGGTCGGTGGTAACTGGACAGAGAGTGAGACTTTCGGTACCGGCATTCCGGTAGTATTGTGAGGGATGTTGCCAGTATCGTTCAGGCTGTCCGCTACGGACTTGGCGGCGACGTCTAAATCCATCTCCACAGTATTGGCAGGCTCCGTTGGTTTGAGTTTTGGCTCACGCAACGGGGGCTGGAGATTAACCTCTGCCTGGATATGACTCTCGACGTCCTCCATCACAACATCCTTCTCAGCGACGGCGCTTATCCCCTGTGGCGAAAGCTCCTCTTCCTTTACGATAGCGAGCTGGCTCTTCAGAGCGTTCTCTCGCTGTGCGCTTTGCGCTCGGAACTGGGCCAAAATCCTCATTTTCCGGCTCGTCGGCAACGAGTGGGCAGGGGTACGAGTCGTGATGTCGGAATCGGTTTGAACGCCGCCATCTACGTAAGATGTCTTTGGGCTAGTCCGAGGTGGGGAGGCCCCGTTGACTTGCTTGCCAGGGCTACTCTGGTTTGAGTGGGGGGGCTTGTTAGGTCCTGGGGTCTGCCGGCTAACTGAAGGTGCGGTTGGTAGTCCTTGCTCTGCGACAGACCTCGGTGGTTTCTCCGCTGGAAGATCTGGCGCAGCAGTAGCCGATTGGGTCGGAGCAGGCGGTCCAGATCGTTTCACTCGCTTGCCCCTGTTATGCGACGACTCTGGATTGGTTAGCTTCTCTATGAGGTTTATCGTGTCCTTCATTTTTCTGGCCTCCCTCGCGGACGAATTCTGGTCCGTGATCACGCTACTCTGGGTTATGTCCGCGGTAATGTAGGTCGGGGTTCGATCCCTGCTTTCGGATTTGCGGTGCGACGATGTGCTCGACGAGCGTCGTTTGTATTTGGATTCGGGATCGTGCTTCTCGGGGCTCATCTCCCGACCGGTGGAATTGGATTCTTGCATCTCTCGCCAGCGACGCTTAGTCCCCGACTTGGATGCCTTTTTCGATTTTCCGACCGGCGGATCTCCCTTGAGACGCGCCATCACACACAGAGCACGATCCGAACAGGCGCATTCTCCGACAGTGGAGGTGATCGTCTCGGCCCACGCCGTCATCTTATGCAGCAACTCAGACTCCAGGTTCTCGACGGTGGTTTCGGCGTCTAATAGCTTGGAAAATGGGAGGCTATGGTCCCATTCCCAGCCGATCGTGAGCTCGACGCCACGCTCTATGGCTTGGTTCGTGTAGAGGGCGAATCTCAAGTCGTGGCCGTCGATGATCATGGTCTCGAACTTTAGGTTCGGTCGGCAGCTCCTCCGTACGAACCTGGCCTCGGAGCCGCACCGTCTCGCGTCGATGTAGATCGGAAGCTGAGGGTGAAAGAGGACGAAAGCCTTGGGGTGCCGTATTCTCCCGTACTGGTTGAGAGCGTCCTGCATATAGCTGGTCTTCGAGCCGATCTCGCCGACGTATTCGATGACGAACTGGTCCGCTTTTGAGGGTGTATCGGCGACTAATCGGATAAGAGGGAGACCGAGAGACGACAGCTCCTCCGGCGACGATACCCATCTCACGGTGTGACCGGAGGGTATCAGTTCGTGGAACTCGGAGCTTGAGTATCTTCGAGGAGTGCAAGGGAGAGACGCATCCGTCGGGGCTATCTCGGCCTTGTTGCAGTTGTTGACAGCATCGTGGGTCCAGGTTTTGATTTTATGGTCAACCTCGGGCGAAACTATGGTGTTACATGTAATAGGACTGTATTCCTTGGTGTATACGGACGGGGGGACCTCGGAATCAGAACCAAGATCCCTTTCTATGCTCGGGCTCTTCCCGGTCGGTGAGTGTTCGTCGGGAGAAGCGGATGTGTCCGGTAAGTTCGTGTGCGCCTGCGTGGATATCGGCCTCTGTCTCCCTCTGGATTTCCCGGTTGGGTGGTCTTTGGGGCTTTGGAGTTTGTGCGATGTGCTTTCCGAATAGCTTCTCGAATGGCCGGCGCCATTAGTATCCCGTTTTCGATGCGAGGCTCCGGCCGCTCGCTTGGCCTGGGCTTGCGTCTTCTTCGTTTCCCCGCCGATCTTCTTGGTCTGGAATTCTCTTGCCCGGGTGACTTCGGCTTGGGTCAGGTCCCGAACTTCACAGTAGTAGCAGATGAAGGTTTCGGGGACGCTGGTTGGCTTTATGTTGACGCAGCTGGCGTGCTGCCAGTGAAAGCATCGATCGCACTGTATGGTGAAGCCATCGTCCTGGTCATAGCCGCAGAAGCAACGGATTTCGCTGTCCGTGTTGAAATTTGGAAGGTCGGAGGCGGTGACGGAATTGCGGACGACGGAGGGCGGGTTCGACGGGGTAGGAGATGGACGCGAGCCATTTGTGAGAACCTCATTCATTCTAGCTTAAATGAAGTCCTCTTCGCAAGGAAACACGGTAAGAAGAGAAGACAGGAGTTAATTCAGGAATGTATCAACCGGATAATCATCCTCGGCGTGAGAAGGTAGATAAGGTACGAAGGGGGGAAGAGGAAGAAAGTAAGGACAGGTTTTCGGAGCAAGAGTTTTATAAAAAATAAAAATAAAAAGTAAAAATAAAAATAAAAATAAAAAAGAGAGAGATTTCCGTTGACTCTCGGTTGCGTTCGACGAAGAGGAGAAGAGGAGGAGGAGGAGGAGGAGGAGGAGGAGGAGAAGTGGGAAGGGCTGGCGATGGGTGTCGGCCGCGGCTGGGTCTTCGGCTTATCAAGATGAGGTCCGGTGGTATCGAAGGTTGGAGGACATGCAAAGGTGTGAATACGACAGAGTTCCTCTTCCGGGTTTTGCGCTTTCTTTGACGGATGGTTATGTAAGGAGATTTCAGGAAGTCTGTGCGTGGAGTCGCCGAAAAAGATGAAGGTCGACTCGGAACCAAAACAAAGAGACGGTCGAAGGCGATAAGGAGAGGACGGGGATTCAATGGGAATAGAGGGTCTAGATAAGAGGCGAGATGCGAGTGCAAGTCAGCGATGTGAAGGATAGGGAGGGTCGAAGAGGGGACGAAGGGCGAGATTGGTTTTGGAAGCGGCGAAGGTGTCGAGATTGGAAGGCAACAAAAAACAGTCGCGGGGGGAGGTGGATGAGTGCAGAGGGAAGACAGACCGACGGGGTGACGGTGGGAAAGGACGGCAGGAATTGGATTGGTTCGGACGGCGAAAGAGGATCCGATGGACGATGGACGGAGCGGAAGGGCGAGGTGCAGAGCGGGAGGTCGAGAGAGGCGATGGGGGACGAGGTGGTGATGGGTGGTGGTGGTGATGATTGATGAAGAAAGAAGCTTCTGAGGGAGAAAGAGAGGAAGGAGGGAAACGAGAAGGGAGAGAGACTGACTGGCTGGCTGGGCTGGCTGAGAGACGGAGGGGACAGAGCGAGCGAGACGGACAACAGACCGGGAGACTGCCAGAACGGGCACCCTGTTTGACCACCAGGACAAGGAAAATGCGTTGCCGCGTTGCGCGGGTCAACACTTTCCATCTCAACGGTGGGCGTCAGCTGTTGTGACGGTGACGGTGTCGATGTCGGTGTCTGGCGCCTGTTTAAGAGTCGGTCGGTCTACGGGACAGTGCTGTGCAATGTGCGTGGGCCTGTCCGTGCCTGCTTGCGTGTGGTCTCCTCCGTGTCGGCCATTTTCGAGATGCGCTGATGGGCGATATACGGTGGGTACAGGGTAGCAGAGGTGTGCTCCAGCAGCAGCAGCAGCAGCCATGGTGCTTCTGCCGTCACATCCTCTTATAATAGCAGCACCCACCCATCCCCTGTTGGGGGTCTCTTTAAAGGCCCGGCGACAGTGCTCTGAGGGGGATATGATGGGGGGAGTTAAGAAGCGTACTATGCATGCTGAGAGTGATCAGAACATTTGGTTGTTCTCGAAACAAAGAAACAAGAGAAGCCCCTTCCGCAGTGGTTGGGCTTGGAGGATGTCATCACGGTGTCGCATTTTTTTTGGCCGAGAGAAGAGCAGACCGATAAGCCCGTTCTTTTTTTTTTTTTTCCTCTTCCTTTCTTATGTATTTCGACAAGAGCACCCATCTCGAGGACGTGCATGGGACCAGTCCGTTTCGGGGCTGGTGGGATGCAAGGAAGGACCCGGATCCTTGCGTGCGCCATTCCTTGTCAGCGATACCCAAAGGCATTCAACAGTATACCATACTCTCCTGTGCATACTCTTATACTCCGTCCTCTTATATTATACTCTTATACTCTCATGCTCTTGTGCACTGAGGACACAGGATACGTCTCCGTCTACAGGTCCATGGATACTTTAGTATAAGATGCACGCAGCGTAGCAAGTAGTCCTGTGTAACAGAGTACGTGCTCAAGCGAATGCAGCGAGTAAATAGACAGTAAATAGAAACAGAGGATAGATGGGATGGAAACGGTTGAGTTAACTGCTGGGCAGCCAGCCTTTATATCGGTTCCGATGGGAACAGTGAGCTCCCAGCAACGGTGCCACCGCCAACCGCATCCCCACCGATACCTCCGACGCAGAGCAACTTGGGTGTGCTGGCCGGTACCCAAGCGATGCCTGCAGTTGGTCACATTCCCTCCAGAAATGGCTGGTAATCATCCTCAGCCTGCGCCCGCCCTGTGCTATTTCATCATCATCGCCAGGTCTTCCACCTCTCAACCTCCCCCTTCCCTTCCCTTCCCTTCCCTTCCCTTCTTCATCACTCTCTTTCCAGCCACAGTGCTACTTCAACTACACATATCATTCCGTCCTCTATCGTGCTCTGACCGGAGCCAACCCAGGAATAGTAATCCCGCGTATCGTTTGTTTGTCTCTCCCGTGATCATAACAGGACGTCACCGGCCTCGCTCCGAAATCGCCACCACTCCGCACCCCCATCATGAAGTTCTCCAACATCGCCGTCCTGCTGGCCGCCGCTGCTACCTCCGCCTCGCCGCTCGCTCTCGACCTTCAACCTCATTTTAGGGATCAGGCCCCCATCGGCTCTTTCGATGAGACTCACACCATCCCCGGCGGTTCCCCAATCGTTCTCTGCTCCGACCCGTCGACCGACCTCGTGAAGATTGACAGAATATACATCAACCCCAACCCTCCCGCCGTGTTAGTTACCCTTCCAGTCCCTTTTTTCCCCTTCGGATTCCCTTCCGCTTCATTTCCGTCTCCCTCGTCTTCCGAACTCTTCGTGCCTGCGAACTAACATCCTTTCCTCCCGACAATGCGCAGTGGCAAAACATTGCACTTGGAGGCATCGGGCTACGTCAAGCAACGCATCGACCAGGGAGCCATCATGAAGGTCGAGGTCAAGCTCGGCTACATCACCCTCATCAAGCAGACCCTCGACTTCTGCGAGAATCTCCAGAAGGCGAACACCACCGTCAACTGCCCCATCGAACCGGGCCCGCTGAACGTCATCAAGGACCAGGACCTCCCGAGGGAAATCCCACCTGTACGTTTGGCGAATTCCCACTCCCACGGGCGCACAAGCTTGCTAACACTCCGTCCAGGGCAAATTCAAGGTCACCGCCAGTCTTTTCACCGATAACACCGAGGACGCAGACCTTATCACCTGCCTGCACGCCGAGGTGACGTTCGCCCGCAGGTAAACGGCCTCCGTGGAACCCTTCATATTGGTTCTGCGCAAATGGCACCCGCTTGCGGCGGGTTCGGCGTCCTTAATATCATTTTCACTACGGGTATAGCGTCTGGATCGGTTCATGGCATCACGCATTATTTACTTCTAGTTTGATCAGATTGCACGTTTCTCTCCTTGTCGTCTTTTTCTTCCTCCTCTTTCGATGTTTTCTTCATTCCCCGTCCCTGAATTCTGAAGTTTGCGGTGTACAACAGTAGCCATCTTTGCTAGTAGTCAGAGTATCTTGCTGTTTCTTGATTGGCATGTAGAAGGTCTTTTGGGGCTGAGCCTTGGTTGCAAGCTTGATGAGAATACACGATATCAACCTCCCAGGCAGTGTACCATGCGCCTGAAACGGCAGTACCCGGCCATATATCTTAGTACGCTGTAGAGCTTTCCCCTGAACACCCGTACCATTTCGGTCCCACTCCGGAGAGGGCTTGACCTTCTTCAATACATGAGGTACCTCAACCGAGCGCACCGCAAACCGCACCGCCTTATTCGCCGAACAACTTCTTGACCCTCTTCAGAACACTATCCTTCTCCGGGTCGTAGGGGTGATCTTTCGACGGGATCTCCAGAACCGCCGGGAACGCTGCCGTATACATGTCGATTTTGTACCGTATCCTCTCCGCAACCTAACGCGAACGCACCTCATTTCTTAGCTTCCTGGTCGTCCCTAACATCCCAGATTTGCCCGAATGTGTGCAGAACGTACGTGCTGGTTAATGAGCAAAATCCCAATGTCCTTCCGACCTGTCATCTCGTCGAACGCCTTCTCTATCTTGTCGACCTCGGTCTTCGGGTCCACGACGAGGAAATTGCGGGTGGCATTTGCGCCGGTCGTTACGTGCTGAAGCCAGGTTAGATATCACCCTCCAGCGGACGTCATTAGCACCGGCGGCGAACGTACACCGATACCGGCTAGCAGAAGCCCGGTTACCGTATCCTATGAACCACCCAAATCGATACATCAGCACACATCGGCCCACGTACGAAACCATCCGACGGTTTCCAGAGGATAGTACAGAACAGACCTCATCTCCGATAACCGCCAGGAAGTTTCTATCCTTATACGAGGACGGAGCAGCCATCGCAGCGATGCTTTGGTGGTCCGGTGTGCGATGATGTTGTGTCAAGTCGTGGCTGTGAGAAAGTTGGATAGACCTAAGTTAAGTTGAAACGTAACTCCCAGCTTCCCAGCTACCGGATATCGATCGGTGCCAAGACAGGTGCGCAATGATGCCGGCCTGTGAGGATTCAAGCGGCGATAGTCTGGGCTAAACTCCGGCCGCTTATCCGACATTCAATCAAAAGGGCTTCTGGGCTTTTCGGGGGCCTCTCAGGCATATTTTCCTACTCCTCTCGAGTCCTCGGTGCAGCGGTAAGTGTCAGTGTCGAGCGGTATCGTCATTTTACAATCAAGAGACCGCCCAAAATACCACGTCCGCAACGCAAATCGGATACCTTCATGTCCGAGGCAGCAGACGAATCCCGTCAGCGGAGCATTGAAGCAGAGCAAGAGAAAGGCGGTGAGGAAAGTCCAAAACACGCACCAACTAACATTGAGAAAGACATACCGCCCCCGGAAAGGCCATACTCGGCCTTCACATCCGCCCAGAAGAAATGGATCGTATTCCTGTTGACGCTGTCCGCATTCTTCTCCCCCTTCAGCTCGACGGTCTATCTCCCCGCCCTTATTCCCGTTCAAAAGGAACTGGAAATAACTACGACTCAGGTCAATTTGTCCCTCACTGCCTATCTCATATTTCAAGCTATCGCCCCCACCCTTTCCGGGGAACTATCTGATACTCTCGGTAGACGGCCGGTGTACCTGATTACATTTGTTATATATGTGGCCGCATGTGCTGGCCTGGCGGTGCAAAAGAGCTTGGCCGCATTGTTGGTTCTGAGGATGCTACAGAGCAGCGGTAGCTCAGGTACCATCCTATGCACCGTCCAGGGCTCAAGCGCTCCAGCTTACCGAGATTAATTTGTATATGTAGGCACCGTCGCTATCGCATTTGGGACACTGGCTGACTTCACCACGTCGGCTGAAAGGGGATCCTACATGGGCGTCATGAACTCGTTCCCCCTCTCCTCGCCCGCCCTGGGCCCCGTTATCGGTGGTGCGATAGCGCAAGCCGCTGGCTGGAGGTGGATATTCTGGTTTCTCGTTATCTTCGCCTCCCTCACACTCGGACTTCTGTTTCTCGCCTTCCCGGAGACGAACCGGAAGGTTGTCGGGGATGGAAGTATCCGGCCACCGACACTAAACAGAGCCATACTGGAGAAATCGGTCAGTCCGAGGGAGAGTTGGGAAGCCGGTGGCACCGATAGCTCCCAAGGGAGAAAGAGAACTCTTATGGATATGGTTCCAAACCCCTTCCGTAGTGTCCTGATAATATATAACAAGGACGTTGGAATCATACTCATGGTGATGAGCGTGTACTATGCGGCATTCTACGCCGTAATGGCCAGTCTGCCTAAGCTTTTCTCGGACCTGTACGGATACAACGAGTTGCAGATTGGGCTGTGCTTCCTCTCGTACGGTGCGGGCGCTATCATTAGCAGTATTCTGACAGGAAAGATCATAGATAAGGATTTTCAGTCAGTGGCGACGAAGGCCGGCATAACGGTGGATCGAAAAAAGATCGAGGATATGAATAAATTTCCTTTAGAGGAGGCGAGACTGAAGAGTATTTGGTACGCAATGGGGCTGTGCATTGCGGCTACCATACCGTACGGGTGGTCTTTGTCCCAACGAACCGTCAGTACCCCCTGCGGTTGTCCAGTATAAGGTTATCGATTAACCTTCGATGATTAAATACAGCACGTTGCCGTCCCCCTGGTCCTCCAATTCGTCATCGGCGCCTCTAATATCTGCGTCATTAATGTCCCTAAGTTCCCCTCCAAAATAATGCAATCCTAGCGCTCTATTAACTCGGGAAGTGTGCAGATGATTTCAATCTTCCTGGTCGACCTTTACCCGGCTGCCCCGGCCACGGCAACGGCGTCGGGTAACCTGTGTCGCTGTACATTCGGCGCCATCTCGACCAGCGCCATCGATATAATGCTCACAAAGCTCGGAGTGGGCTGGACGTTCACTTTCTGGGGCCTGATGTGTTTGGCGTGTTTCCCCCTGCTCGAGATGGAGAGGCGCTGGGGGTACCGGTGGAGATCCGCTAGATTCGAGGATCTTATGCAGAAGCAAGCGCGGGAGAGGCAGAATAGCAACGGAGTATAGACTATATATATACTTATCTATATGCTGCCTCTGCCATGCAGCTGAGTCTGCGTAGCTACTATCCGAATAGGTACCTAGAGCGCTTACATATATTTCCGGAGGTGTTATGACAGTACTCCTTTACCCACCAGCACAAATTATTACAACCGTACTTCCGGCTCCGAGGGTGAGGGGAGATAGAGAGTGGTTTGGAAACTATGCACAGTAAAGACGAGTTCTCGCATGCGATGAAGAAACTTCTGTATCGTACATTGGGACGGGAGAATGCAACAATACCCAAAGAAAAGGAAAACTGCTCGCAATCGCGCAAAAGCGACAGCCCGGAAACGCCAATTCTCATGATTGTCTCCATGTATCTAAACAGACCAATGCACAAAAGCGCCGGTTCTTAAGGATATCTATCCTTGCGCCCAGGGTGACCCATGACAAATCCCAATAATAACAAAGCAAAGAAGAGGAGATCGGTAGCCGCGAAGAATAGAGTGTTACGCCGGTACCATTTCCTGAAAATGCTGACATAGGAATGATAGGAACGCCTCCACTAGTTGGCCGCTCCCCCGACGGTGATGTTAAGTTCTTTGGCCCGATTCTCCAGTGCCTCTGCGACCCAGTCCTTCATAAAAGGCGTCTGAACACGCTCCGCCACGTGGAAGAACTCTTCAAGCTCGAGATTGTGAGCCCTCTCATATTCTATTGTTTGAAGAATGAGCTCGTAGCGGTCGACTGTAAAGGGATATGTTAGCGGTTTTTCATGATTTTTTTGTGAAAGAATTCGGACCGTCTTTGACAAATATTGCCTCCGGGCTCTCTCCTCGCTCGTACTCTTCCCAGAGATCCATAAATTCGCCAGCGATTGACTCGGATATGGGGGCCAACAGAGTTTTGGTCAGATACTCCATGGACTCAAGCTCACGGCGGTGCTTTTCGGCTGGAGGGACGGAACAGTCAGCTGGTTCTGTACAATATATGCATACATGCCTATCCACGCACGTGAAAAACCGACCTTTTTCAACCCCGTCGAGAGGAGTGATATCGCCTACTATACATTCTGCCATGTCGTGAACGATGGCCATCTTGACACACTTGTCCTTCTGGATTTTGGGATCCGGGCAGAGCATCGTAATGACGGACATGCGGTACATATGGTCCGCAATGCTCTCTAGAGGTGCAACAGTCGATTTTTAGTAGCTGTAGTATCTGATTAGGTAGGGTATCTCTAGGTCTGTACCTCCAATTATGCCGTGCCTCTTCCAGCCTTCTCGGGCGTTGGTCTTTAGGCGTTCTATAACATGAAGGAACGCGATTGGCGATGAGGAGCTGGTGGGAGGTTTAGGCAACGGATTCAGGACTGTAGTTCGAAACCGTCGTTTAGAATTACACTTTTTAATTTATTTTTTCCACTTTCTCATTTTCAGTTCCCACTCCCCTTCGCAGCCTTTGTTGAAGGGGGCCATGGGGAAGGCTGGGCCAACTGATGCTTACCTTTGGAAATGGACCAGGCGTCCTGGCCGTCGATTGCTAGTACCAAAAGTTTAGCCGCGAGCATTGTAGACCGCAGATGCAAAAATTGATGTTGAAGCGAAAGCAAGCACTTACCACCAATGCTTGACCGAAGGGCCATGGCGGAGGCTGAGAAAAGACGTATGTTTGGCGAGAACAGTCGAGGAAGAGATCTTGCGAGCATGTTTTCACCTGTTCTATTCTGGCGGAATATCCAACATATACGAGGCAACTTATATGCGGAGCGACAGGCGAAGAGATCGGAATCAAGATGGGACGAATCGAATCGAATTTTAATCTTTGTTGTTTGGGTCGGCTGGTACGTCACCCTGCTGCCCTGCCAGCCGGGAGGTGCAGAGGTACTGGGTAGTTCCTGCAGACCAGGATTACCCAAGCGACCGAACCACGCCAACGACGACAGCAGCAACAACAACAAAGCACCGACCACCATCAATTCCATATCCTCCCTCAGTGACCCTCAACCTCGGGCCTGACATACCATCTTCATCATGAAAACGGCGACGGAAATCACACCCGTCACCCTCTTGCTCACCAACCTGCGCCTGCTCGACCTCCCCGTCCACCCGGACCTGCCAATCAACGACGAGACGTTCTCCCTGGGAAAGAACAAGAGCAAAGCCTTTGAGCATATTGCCCACCACATCTTCGATCAATATGACCCCGCCGAGTCCAGATCTGTATGGCTGCTTCCCCTGATCCCCTCAATCGCAGATAGTATCTCGGTCAGCGATTTCATCGAAACCGAGTGGAAGAAGAGTAGACCTGAACGGACCAAAGTTTCAAGCTGTCTAATGCGCTTTCTACCCTTCTGATTCTCCACGCCCCTTAGAGATTTGCAGGGAATTGGCCGATATACGAACCCACCCAATCGAAGAACTTTCGCGCCGCCGTCGTCAATTGGTTGAACGACCTCAAGAAGACGGGGGCTCTGCATAATGCCGTTGTTATCAGGAAGAGCATGTTCGATGACTGTCAGGGCGACCGGTACGAGGAGCTCTTGCTCTCTCTGTCGACAATGGCTTTAAGGAAAGCGGCGGAAAGGGAACGCAAGGATCCCGCGGGAACCTCGATAGGTGCGCCTTATCGTCGCTTTACGGCATCCAGCATGCTTACTGTGAGACGGAACCAGCACTCGACGAAGCTTTGAGCACGCACCCGGACCTAGATACCATCAACACTCTCAACATTGCCTACCAAAATTCTCTTCGAAACACGCTTCAACACCGCTTTGTCGACAAGAAGAAATGGTTTTTGGCTTCGAGACGGCTCGAAGAGCAGGACAGGGTGGTCTCTGAGAAGGAGCAGGTGACGGCGATCGCCCGTGAATCGAGAAGAAAGCTTGGTGCCAAAGAAAATGACATCGCTTCCACGTGGGAGAAGAACTGGGTTGGCGATCAGAGTGTCCATAAACTTCTGTTAACAAGCCGCGACGATGCATCGGAACGAGAGCTATGGTCTAATGCCTCCTTCAAACGACTGTTCCAGACCGGCTCTTTCAATAATAAGCCCAGCGCCAACGATAATAGTACTCCTGCTATAAAGGGGATGGAGGACGCCCTCAAAGCTCACGAAAGTCGATTGGCTCGCTGGGCGGAATATAACAACCAGTTCCTCAAGGAAAGGTCAGGATCCAAGAAATCGCTGGCTGGGAAGAAAGTTAGCTTCGCTGCCGACGTTGGGGGTGGCCTGGGCGTAGACTTTAATAAGCACCAGGTAAGATTACTAGATCCTGTGCATAGTATCTCCTAAGCTAAATAACCACGTAGAATCTTCATGCTAGCGCCTTCACTTTACAAGAAGGGACACAGTTGCCGATACCATCGACGGAGGACGAGTTCGGCAAGCTCTTCAACAGCATGCGGAAGGAGTTGCAAACTATTCGAGTATCTCGACGCAAACTCGGCACTTTGTCGTACGCTTCTACGTATGGTGAAGCAACGGACGAGGAGCCCGTGGTACCTACTGAACATAAAGGGCCTTCCCTCTCAAAGGAAATCACGGAAGAGGAGGCACTGAAGCTCTTGACGGCTCACTTACCCTTCGAGAGCATCGCCCAAAGGCCCGGGCCAGGGTTAGTAGCTACCAAACCAAGTCCCAAGGTCGCAAAACCGTTACCGGGGGGCTCTACGCCGCCCCAGACTTCAGTGTACGATCCAGTACAGCCAAAACCCTCCCCCAAACCTAGGCTTCGGAGCCCTCCCCCTCCCCCAAAGCCAATCGAAGCCAACGAGGATCCCGAAGATAGTCCTGAAGACGTCACGACGCAGGATCCCCCTTCCCCCGAGGGTCCAGGCAATATCCCTCATATTGTTGAACCCTCCCCGCCCAGGGGCAGACACCTTCGCTTTGATGGGGATGATTCCGTGGACGAATACATGGTAGAGAAGGTAAGCCATTCAGATAAACCCCAAAATCTAAGACTTAGTGTAACTAGGTTGACAATGATAAGATGATTAAGGAAATTGCTGCATCGGCCGACACTCCTGCTCCTAAACGACCGGCCCGATCACTCCCAAATCCCGCCAGATCGAAGGAGGAACTTGAGGCCGATCCGTTTAGGTCCCGACCAAGGGTCGCGCTCAGCCCTCCATTCACGCCTCAACAGCTCCAGGACGGTCATTCCGACTACTTGGGAACCCCGAAAGCCGGTTTTCAGTCGCCCGCATCCGACGATGATTATGAAGAATTCGAAGAAGAGAGCAACAACGAGTCACCCTTGAAGGGAAGAGGGTTAAGATACAGATGATCAGTGAATTTACAAAGTCAATCAAACACCCCTCGGAGAGCAGCGACACGATTTCACGACAATACCCATTTTGTCGATAAGTACTAGATATGCTATGCCACAAAAACACACGCCCCCTAGTCAGCCAAAAGGAAGAGAGAAGGAAAGGAAAGGCAAGAAGAAGAAAAAGAAGCAACCCTCTAGCACGGACGCTATAAGATACCGGAACGCTAAGAAATCCCACAGCATGCAAGATATGTAGTCGACACACCAGAATGATCCTATAAACCGATGGGTGGGCAATATACACAATAAAGGTACCGAAATCGCCACTCCAACCCAAACCAGGGCCGTAAAATTGTGAAGCTACCTAAGAAATAAGATTATGATGGCGGGGGCCGAGCGAGATAAACGCCCAAACCGCCCACTACCGTCACCACTAAAGCGGCCCACCACCAAAGATCGAGCCCGGGTGTCCCGTCCGGGAGGGCGCTCTGGAATCTTTCGATCGACCGTTTGAGTTTGGTACCCGTAGTGGAGGTCTGCGTAGCCGCCGGGTAAGGATTGAGAGTGGTGGTCGGGAGCATCTGAGGCGGCTTGTATGTAAGGTATCTGGTGTGGGTTAGCATGCCGCATCGCCATCAAGGGATTCACCGTAACGTACAAAGGATTCATCGGCGCGCCGTCGAATTTATACAAATTGAGCCGGAACTGGCCGCGGTAGTCATCTTTCACAATTTCCCACGACTACAAATTGTATTTAACCAATCAGCAAAGCTGCCTTCTATAGAGTCGCTGGGACGGGTGGAGGCTTACCCTGTACAACTCCGTCTGATTGTACCTAGTATATATCGATTTCTTTTGCTGGCAAGGATCGGACCAGAGCTTCCTCCCGTCGGAATCGAACGGGAACAAGACCATGGACCCGTTGTCGTAGAGGGTGTATTTGCCGTGCTGCCAGATTATTATAGCACTGGGGCACTCGGGGGTCGTGGCTATGGATATATAGACAGCAGGCGTTAGATATATCGCCGTTCAAAAGGCCAATTACTCTCACAGTAGCTGTCTCAAGACATACGATTCCCAACAACAGCATATATCGCTTCCTCGAAATACCCGTCGTTTGTGAAGGAGAAGGCGGTTCCGGGTAGTTTGGGCTCGAGGAGTCTTTCACCAACTGGGTCGTAGATGTCCTACGGATAAGTTAGCAATTACGGAAAGAAGTCTGCGCCATATGCCGGTCTACGCTGCCCACATACCGGCCCGGTCACGACCGTGTTCGATTTCGACGTCCATGTGCCCTCAAGAGATGTGACGTTGGCCGCAGTGGCGTGTCGGGCCCAGGAAGCGAAGAGCGCAAATGTCGCCGCTACGTTTACCCGCATCGCAGTTGAAAATCCCGGAGTACTAAGTTTGTAAGTAAGTATTTACGTTCCGCTACCCGCCTGGTCAACGTTTCCAGCTTATAATTTATCGCGAGATGGTAATTGACGGGAAGGATTCGGGCGGACTAGACTTCGGTTTTTGAGGTTGCATCGAAGTTATATCGGATACTGCCAAGAGAGTAGGCCCGTAAACGTGCGCCAGCCTCCCCGGGCATTGGTCGGAGCCGAAGATAGCAGGCCCTCCGTTACAGAGTGCGTCTGGTTGCATGTAATGTAGGTACTTACAACAGCTGGTGCTTTAAAGTTCCCGGCTTAGCCCACCAACGATTAGATCTGTCGACGCATGCAAATGGCTTCGTCGTCTCCCGCGCGCACGATTACAAGGATGATGTCCACACGCACGAACGATGCCCTACGAAATTCCAAAAAAGAACTGCGATTCGCTGTGGCGGAGCGGTTGGGCGCATTGGACCCCAAATCCGTCGAAGAGCAATGTTAGCCCACATTCCTTCGGCTTCAGTGGTCCTGCAAGTTACTCGGATAGCTGACAGCCTGGGTCACTAGCTCGGGTGGTAGCCAGCCTCTTAACCTCCCTGCCCGAGTATCAGCAGGCTCAGAGGGTCAGTATATACCTTTCGATGCCGACGGGGGAAATCGATACGACGGCAATCGTGCACCACGCATTTGCACAAGGTCACACACCCCGAACACCCTCGACGGAGTCGCATCGCACTGATAGCACGCGGGATCTCAAGGTAAACAGGTATTCATACCATTCACGCATAGGGCTACTCCGGCCCCCGAGCACGGCGAAGACCCAAAACCTTCAGTTATGGATATGGTATCGCTAGAATCGCTCGGGGATTATCAAGGGCTTAAAAGAAATAGCTGGGGTATCCCGACCCCGACGAGGAAATCCCTGGAAACCCGGAAAAACTGTATAGATGAAGTGAAGGCTGGGCGGGACGGTTTAGATCTAATAGTCGTGCCAGGAGTGGCGTTTGACGGCGGATGCAGGCGGTTGGGCCATGGGAAGGGATATTATGATTATTTCTTCAGAAGATACAGCGAGGAAACCGGTGGGAAGGTACCCTTTACAGGTTCGTGAACTCAAGTCGCCCCCGGCTCGAGGATAAGGCTGACGCCCCAGGCTCGACAGTTGGAGTCGCATTGAAAGACCAGTTTCTCGAACCACCAGCAACCGTTCCCGTTAGCGACAATGACTGGTCCTTAGCGATGATCCTCGTCGGCGACAGCAGAGCAATTCGTCGGTGATGGGCCAGGTGCCTCCGATCCAATTTTGAGTTATTTTAGCAGGTGCAATGTCATTTTTTCCCCCAACTAGGTTTGGTGGGAATTCCGTCCAGGATGCAATCTCTCATCATCATGATATATCTCTCGTATCCTACATGCTGCCATGGTGTATATATGCCCCTATATCGAACCCCTCGCTCCCACGCCGACGATGATTCGGATCGGATCTCAAACGAAAGGGTTTGGCCGGTTTACGAAAGCGAAGCGCATGCGATGCAAGTGACGTTGTCGCCTTTGAGCAATATCCGCCCTGGATAGGAAAGCATGGTTAGCATGTTACGGACGGCATGCGAGTATGCACTTGCTAACCTAGCTCCCGACGGGTTTCGTCTTCGGTTTTGGTCGGTAACCTGATTTCCACGGCCTCGTCGATCACCAAGTTCATGAACTCGTCGAATCCCTATTCCCTAAGGTTTAGTTCGTGATGAGACTAAGGACGGGAAAGAGACGACTAACTCTGATTTTACCCTCTATGCGTGTTTGAAGCTGTTCGTAGAGCCCTACATGAGCGAGATAGAAACGATTTGTTCAGTGCGTGGTCACAAAAGGGTGTAAAGGGAGGTTGGGTTCGCGTACAGATCTGAACAGTCGCGTGTGTTTGAAGGAGCTTGAAGATGAAGTTGATAGGGGGTAGCAGGACCCTTCGGCCTCCACCTCCACCACCTCCTCTACCAGACATATTGTATCAAGGAAGCTTTCGCGTAAGGGATATGGGCCGATAGTTGCACCCGTCGCGTGGTGAAGGCACGCTAGCGATTTGTACCGGTCAGACGATTGATAGTTGACTGTCTGCAGAGGAACTGCAGCTGGGAGCTGGCTGAACGGGAACAGCTGGCGAATTGGCAGGTCGATGGATTGAATGTCTAGATCGATGAGGGCGCCGTTGGATTGGAGGTCTTGGTTGAGGTCGTGGCCGTTGTCGTGGTTGATGTGATGTCGATGGTCCTGGCCTAGCGCGCAACACAGGTTTTTCTTCGCCCCCACCAACCCACAAGCAGCTGTCAACCGAGTGGAGGGTCCCTACCTCCACCACCAAAGCAACCTCTGACTTCATCCTGCTTGTCGAACACCTGATCCTGATCTCGGCCTCTCATCACCACCTGCACATCCACCATCCACCGTCCTCGCCTCCCTTTCCCGCTAACCTCACACATCCGTACATACTTGCATAACTTACATACATACTTCATACTTCTCGCCCATCCATTATACCGCCTCTTAAGGCACCCAACAGCGCTCGTAGAGGTGGAGGAGCAAGAAGAATAACCGCCTGGCGCTTCCTTGACAAAGAGCTAGTTTGATAACGATAAAGGCGCGGGGACCCAGCCAATCAAGAAGTCAAAGAAGCCAGAAAAGGTCTCTCGGAATCACCACAGCATCATTATCCAAGATCAAAAGTCGTCCCCCTCTGTCAATTTATTGACCCTGAGGGCATCTTATAAACGGTAATCATGGCTACCACCACAAATCCGGATTACGCCCCGATCCTCCAGGCCCTTGCCACCATGCAGGGCAACGTTGATCGGGCGCAGAAGTACCAAGCCAACGAATATCTCGAGGCATTTCAGAAATCGGTGGGTTCTTTCGCACAACCTCTCCTCTGCTCTGCAACCCCGCCCCGCCCCGTCCCGTCCAGACAAGTCCAGACAAGCTATCCTGATCAATACACGCTCGAAACGTTGCCCTTGGTACCTGCATTGTTATTTCAGAAATGGACATATGATGAACAAAGGATTCCTAGTCGTTGAAGTCCCGCCACCGGCAGTTCGGGCGGTTCATGTTTCCTGGCTCAAGATCCTCCTCCTCGCCCCTCTGCTTTTCCTCAAAAATCCTTCTCGTTTCTTGCTCCCGCAAGTAGATATCTTCAGCTCCCCGGTTTGAGAGAAAGAACCAGTCGTTCAGCAAGCTACTCTGAATACCTGTTGTGGTTCATATCTGTCAATAAATTTTCTGGACGGGCTACGGATATTCAACTCGTCACCATCATCACTACTACTACTACAAAGAAGATCGGAGACTGATTCAACGATTCCGCTGGTTTTGGTGGTCGTTTTTTAAAATCAACAGCCAGAAGCATGGAGCTTCACCTTTTCAATGCTGAAATCGGCAGAATTGCCCCTCGATGTCAAACTTTTTGCAGCCACCACGCTCAAAGGAAAGGTAAGAAGGACCCTCAACGATCTGTGTGCTTCAAAAACTAGGAGATACTAACATAACATCCCGTCTTCCGTAGGTCATCTACGATGTCCCTCAGCTGCCTAGGCATGCCCTTGGAGAGCTCAAGGACTCCCTCCTTAACCTGCTTCAAGAGCTTAGATCCGAAAAGAAGAACAGGATCATCAGAACCCAACTCAATGTTTGCCTTGCAATCCTCGCAATACAGATGACGGAGTGGAAAAACGTCCTGGACTCTGTCATCGAAAAATTAGGGACAGATGCCGACGGTAGTATTTGCCTTCTTGAATTTCTTAAAGTACTTCCGGAGGAGGTCACCGAAGGACGTAGGATTCGTATGACGGTATGCCAGTAACCGCTCGGACTAACCCACATCCACCACGGCTGACATGTACCCACTTCCAGGACGAAGAGCTAGATGCCCGGGCTAAAGAGCTCCTCGAAGACAATACGAAACAAGTTATGAACATACTGATATCCTACTCTCAATCCGTTCCTACAGCTTCTGAGGAGCCTCTTCTCACATCTTGCATCACATCGTGGTTGCGGGAAATCCCAGTTCTCACAATTGCAGGTTCTCCTCTCCTCGAGAGTGCAATCAAATCCTTGTCTTCAGAAGCTGCCTTCGACTCTGCAGTCGACTGCCTCTGTGCGATGTTTGCGGAAACTCGAGACGTGGACGAATGCTTGGATACCATCCACATTTTGTTTCCAAAGGTCATGCAACTGCAGCCGAGGATCGCATCCGCCGCGGAAGATAACATCGAAGAACTCAGGGGATACACGAAGCTCTTTGCGGAGGCCGGAGAGGCATGGGTCATTCTGATTGCAAGAATGCCTACGGAGTTCCGGCCACTCGTCGAGGCGATTCTAGAATGTTCCGCGAGAGATAGGGAGCAGGAGGTCATCGGCCTCACATTCAACTTCTGGTTCGATCTCAAGAATTACCTCGTCCTGGAAAACTACATCGAGGCCAGAGTCCAACTAGCTGATATATTTGCGAGCCTTGTGGATGTTATGATCGGTCATCTTAAGTACCCTATTCCTGAGTCCAGCAATGAATCTGATCTCTTCGACGGCGACCGGGAACAAGAGGAACGATTCAGGGAATTCCGGCATAAGATGGGCGATGTTTTGAAAGACTGTTGTGAAGTTTTGGGAGCTCGGGATTGTTTGGCAAAGGCATATGCGTTGGTCGAACAGTACATGAGATCTTACGTTGCCGGAACACCATCAGCCCAAAACCCGGTTCCCAACTGGCAGGCTCTAGAGGCACCTTTATTCAGTATGCGGGCGATGGGCCGCATGGTCCCAAGCGACGAAGCCGAGGTCCTTCCGAGGATCATGAGCCTCCTAATCCAGCTTCCAGAACACCCGAAAGTCCGATTCGCCGCTACATTGGTATTGGGAAGGTACACAGAATGGACTGCGAAGCACCCAGAGTACTTGGAAGCTCAGCTCACCTATATCACAAACGGGTTTGCTCATAGCGATAAGGATGTTATGCGTGCGGCTGCTATGGCCCTACGATACTTCTGCCAGGACTGCCACCAGCTGTTGGTCGACCACATCACACAGCTGCATACATTCTATGAGCAAGTCAGCGCAAATCTACCTACTCAAAGCCTGGAAGAGGTCACAGATGGGGTTGCGCACGTGGTTGCTGCCCAACCTCTTGAAAAGATATATGACGCCCTAAGGCTTTTCTGCGAGCCCATTACGAAGAGGCTGATGGACAAAGCGAATCAGGCAAGAGATAAAGAATCTGTCCGAGAGCTTTCAGGTATTCATTACCCTATATTGCCCATGGTATCTAGACGAATACTGACCTATCTGCCACAGAAATCGTCTCCCTACTCACAACGTTCGCGGCAATAGTTCGACCAAATGTCGAACCTGATAAGGAGAACCCAATGGTTCGATTTTGGACGGATGTTTTCCCCGTGGTTACAACTATCCTGGACAATTTTATCGCCTACCCCGCAATCTGCGAACGAGTATCCAAGTTCTATCGGACATTGTTGATTTCATACAGAACCGCAATGCTCCCACTATTACCAGCTCTAGCACACAAATTGGCCACAAGCTTCCAGTTATCGGAACAAGGATGTTTCCTATGGGTTACCGGCTCTGTTATTCGAGAATTCAATGACGAGGAGTTTGTGGACCAGAGCACCAGAGAAGCCATCTACCAATTCCTAGAACAGCAGTGCTATTCCATGTTCAAGATTCTTTCGGAGAAACAACCGAAGGATATCCCAGATTGTAAGTCTATTGCCAATCCACGAGCCATCAAGCTCGGTTCAGGACTAACAATCGCCGTCTAGTGGTCGAGGATTTTTTCAGACTGATGCAGGACGCCATTATGTTTCACCCTATGCGAATAATAACATCCCAACTTCTAGATCCTACACTGAAGGCTGCTCTCGCATGTTTGGTCCTTGAGCAGAATGAGCCCCTCATCGCTGTGCTCCACTTCCTTCGTGATCTTCTCGTTTACGGCACCCCAACACCCCCAACCTCGCGATACGATTCTCCTGAAAATCCTCCCGAGATTAGATCCGCTGTGGTTAATATAACCAAAGCCCAAGGGGACATACTCACTATCCGGATTTTGAGTGGTCTCATGTATTCGTTCCCACGAGATTGCGTTCCAGACAGCTCTGGCGTCTTAATGACTTTGATCGAGCTGCTCCCCGAAGACACAATCGGCTGGGTGGCCAAAACGGTTAACCAACTACCTCCTGGTTCGGTCACAGATCAGGAGAGGCAGAAATTCCTGACGAGCTTTCAGCAGTAAGTATTGGCTTGGGTCCCAAAGCAGGCAAAGGCACTGACCCGGAGATCCATAGATCTACTCTTTCGAGAGACGCGAAGAAGGTGAGGTACCAGCTACAAGATTTTACAAACTGGTACAGAAGAAAGAACGTCACACCTCGGGCGGCGTCAACATCTGGTATCAGCACCCCCAAGTTCAGTTTTTAGGTCGCCGGGGTTCTTTTGTCGAATACGTTTCTCCACACCCTCTAACTAACCTGCGCTTGTACCATCGCATGCATTCATTCTCTCGTAGTCTTTGTTTCTTCTCGATTGCTCCGTCTTTCCACCATCAGATTCGGAGGCATCCGGTGTCTGGTGAAGGCCATGGTGGAGATATACCAAAAGTCAAGAGCAAACTCGTTCGCAGTAGACAAATTATAACCAACCCTGACGGGGATGTAATGAACAACAACGGAAACAAGATTTTGACAGACCACGTGTAGGCCTTTGCTCCAGATTGGCGACCCGGTCGACCTCCGGACTCGGTCTATACCATCCTTGTATATTGAGAGAGCGGAGATTCCCGTCTTCGTAGTAGCAATTTAGGCATGTTCTGCAGGTAGAGCGACGTTCTCGATTGTTAATTGTCTACATCCTATGACCCCTGGCTTTAGAAAACCCTGGGCCCCAGACGTCTGGATATGGGCAGTATAAAGTACTTTCCAAGTGGTGTTGCATACTTGCAGCTAGGTGGTATAGAAAATAAGTTATTATGTACTGCGTAAGGTAACTCAGTATATGCTTAGGTACTAAATATCTAAAGCCATACCTGATTCTTATCACCAGACCCCTGTATCACAGTCTGCCATTACCAACAACTGCCTACTACTTCTTATACGCCGGAGACTTGGTATGGGCCCACCTAGTCTATCGGACCGCGGCCGGCGTTTGTGCTCCCAACCCTAACCTCGTGGCTCGAATCGTGGCGGTCAGCTAACGCGTATACCTAGACCGATTGCCCACAACATCTGCTGCTGCGGCCCTGACCACCCAACTTGATCACGGCAACGGAAGCTTTGCGACTGGTAGCGAAGCTCTTGACAAATCATGGGGTGGAACGGGCCTTGAAAAGGGCAAATTGGTGGAAATATGTGGGCCCCCAGGGTCTGGAAAGACTGCAATTGCGTATGTTTTCTCCTACGTCCTGGGAAATGAAGTTGATGGTCTAATTTCACGAACATCCTAGGCTTCAGCTCGCCGCAGACGCAGTTTCCAAGGGCGAACAGGTCTGTTGGATAGGTGAGGACACCATCGAAAGCTTCATTGGTTGAGGCTAAAGCTCTAAATACGGGTGCACGTAGATACCTTATCACAATGCCCGACCTCTAGGCTTGAGAGGCTGTTGATGGAAAAGAATCTGGATTCCAGGGCTTCATCGATCCTTCGCTATCAAATCACATCACTAGCACATTTCTTTGCCATCATGTCCTATCTTACGAAGTCTCCCATAGAGTTATCACTGATTGTTGTCGACAACATATCACGATTGTTTACGAAGGAGTTCCCTCCAGCGTTCGATGCAGCCCATCACCAGGCACCGCCAAGCAAGGGCCACGAGAAACAGGCTGATAAACGTGGGAGGCTCGTGGCGGATATTGCGATTCGTCTCCAGCGTTTCTCGGCGTCTAAGATGGTCGCCGTATGTCCCGACAACCGCACTTACATGAGACGATGGCACGCTGACGATGGCATGACGCAACAGGCAGTCGTTCTCAACCAGCTCGCAACGAAGGCCGTAAGGGGAGGGGGTCCTCTGGAGCTGGCGCCATCTGTCCGTAAGCTACCCGGTGCCCTTCACAAAAAACTATCTAGAGAACCGAAAAGCCTTGAATTGACGGTGCATTGTAGGCTCTGCGAATTACAACTGGTCCCACGCCTTCGATCACCGGATATTGCTCCTGAGAAAGCATATACCAAAAACGGAACTGCAGGCAGATGAGAGACGTCTACGGTTTATCTTCGTATTAAAATCGTTGGGTGTGGATGTTCAGAACACGAACCTCAGCCGCCCAGATCAATTCTATGTGATCAGAATTACTAAGGTCAGTTATATTATACTCTGTGCTAAAGAATCCGGATATATAACGGAAATTTTTTGAGGGGTCCTGAGCTAACTGGTATTAGAATGGCGTTGTGGATGAGAAACAGCAGGTCTTCGGGACAATGACTGGTGCGATTTCAATGGCCGAGTCGTTTGTGACACCGGGAGAAAACTCGGAAGAACACTATGGTATCGGGTTCTCTGACAGTGACGAAGAGCCGGAGGCAGCTCCCTTGACTGGCGGATACCTAAAGCGGAAACGTAGCAATGATACTACTTGCGACTCAGAATCCGAAGTCACGAACGGGCCTCCCAGTGGAAACGCAGACATTGATTATTCATCAGATACGGTTGACTTAGTCCCTGTGCCAGAAGCTTTAACTGAGTTTGGCACAGAATGCCCCTCGACGTCGAGCCAGACGCGAAACCGTCTGGAGAAGGAAGGTTCAGTGGCAGAGCCGGTAATTCTCCAGAAATTCGGTCGGACGATTGTACCTGACTCGGACGGCGAGAGCGATGATGACGTACTATAGGGTACTTGTTATACCGGGTTCTAGGAAGCTTGTGCGTGTTTCACGAGATATCCCCCGACTTGCCATAGAACTTTGCCTGTTAGCCGACAGTGGTGAATCGTTCACCCGCCATCGGTTCCGAGAAATGTTCGTTGGCTGCGTGCGAGCACAGTCCGAACTCCGAGATTGCCCTTAAGCTTTCGGTTCGAAGGATGGAACTCGTTTCATCGATTTTTCTGCCCTCTAGTTTCTCGTCGGGTAGTCGTCTCGGGGCCACCCACCGGCAAAACGTCCTGAACTCACCAGAACCACAAGCTCAAAGCGTACGTGTGTGCCGAAGTAGCTCCATAGCCCCGAGACACACCAAAGCCAAAGCCGATTCGACGGAGAAACAGACCAAGTCGGCGGCAAACTGTTGACCAAAAAAAAAAAAAAAAAAATGGGGGGTAGCAAGGGGAAGGAAAGGAGGAAAAAAAAAGCTACCGAGCTGCCATCTTCCAGACCTGGGCTTATCTTTCGAGCTCGCACGAAAGCTCAGAGCCAGCTCGACGGCGCATGTCACCATTTCTCAGCCTATTGCGAGAGCATCACACCATTGTCATTTATTTCGTATGTAGATAAGATTGATTTAGCCTGAACAAATTTTAGTCTCACAAGAGCTGAAGGCCACCCTGGTTGAGACGAGCTGTAGAGCTCTCGTTGGAGGATATGTTACATGTCTTTATTAGACGTAAGCAGGAAGAAAATCTCATGTGTCCCGCGGGTGCACCTTCTCGAACCGTCAGCGGATTACGAGATATGCTGCTTCGAACTGCAGGAGACCCTCTGATAAGCCAACTTACAAAGAATCCTGCCTGCTCTCGACAATGTTTCTTTTTTTTGTTATTTTATAATCCCGACTCGCACGCCATGCAGTGCGGGGG
Organism: Arthrobotrys sphaeroides; assembly: GCA_036971245.1. Taxonomy (NCBI): domain Eukaryota; kingdom Fungi; phylum Ascomycota; class Orbiliomycetes; order Orbiliales; family Orbiliaceae; genus Arthrobotrys; species Arthrobotrys sphaeroides. The sequence continues at coordinate 3,900,270 of JAJTTW010000002.1, forward strand.
CCCCAGATTCTCGCTTCAGAACCTTCTTTGCTGTGGAGGAGGAGGGTCTCCGGTTTGACTTCGGGTGGTCCGACCCCAATCCCAATCCCGAGTCGCCTGGTCGGGGCCGGATAGCTGAGGACAAATATCTCATGATAGTGGCCCATTTCCTGCCCTTCGACCTGAACTTCAAAGGTGGAGGATCCGCCGGACGGCGGCTGTCTCATAGGGAGTATCTGTAACGCTGGTATCTACATTCCCATGTCCGTCTTGGACGCAGTACGCATGCAGCCTGCGAACCTCATTTTTCTTATCTCTCGCGAAACCAACTTAGCTTGAAAAGATAAAACGAGTTTACTAAATTTGCACAAATCAATATGCAAACCATTACCATAAAAAAAGACGAACCGGAGCCGGGCTTGCCTGCCTTCCTCCGCTTTCCGACTCCTTCGGGGCACGTCCTTTTTCATCATCTTTTTTTTTTTTTTTTTTTTTTTTTTTTCCTTCGAAAGCGGGGCGTTTTAATTTTATCCCATCCATCACGATATTATTATTATTATCGCGGAATCGTGGGGACAAAACCTGCCAGCCTTTATCTGAAGGCGGAAGAAAACCTGGTTAACGCCTGGAGGGACTGTCGTGAAAGACGCACCGGTGTGTGATTTCTCTGCCCCCCCGCCCCGTCTAGCTGTTACGTACTGCCAACGACCGAAAGTTGGCACGAGAGCTCTGGCGCTCTTCACCTTATCGACCCAAAAGGAAGATCGGTTTAGTGGTTCGGTAATCTGGGGTATCGATGTTGGCGACTACCAACAATTAATATAAGTACAATACGTATTAATACACTCATGTGTCCTGGGAGATGGACCGACAATTTGCATGTGGAGAACACTAGCAAGGCTAGGCTTAGTGGTAATTAAGAGGTATAACGGGTAATCTGCGAAGAAAAACGTAACAAAAGGGTGAAGAAGAGTGGTATTATGATACGAACGTTCAAGAAACACGATCAGAGCGCCGGTACATGTATATTAACTTCTATCGGAGAAAAAAAAAAGAGTAAGAGGAAGAAGAACAAGATCCCAGAACAGTTATTCGAAGAGTGAGAATGAGTAAATGATAGATAAAACGACAGCTCCCTCCATCTATAAATCGTATGAACCCAATGGCTTAGTCCCTTGACCCCTAAAAACAACAGAACGACCCGGAAATGACTAGAAAAGAAAAGAGTGCGCCTCCAAAGCTAGAATGTAGATTCCTCAAGTGTAAAAAGGGGGGGGTTTGTGTGGTGTGCGAAAAGTGAAAACAAGAACACCTAGAAAAGAAATATGTATGATGCAAATGCCTTCCCAAATAATACAGTTAAAAGGCTCAACCACAGCGGAATAGATGGTCTAGAAACTAGGAAAACGGAGATAAGTCCCAAGAGAGGGAAAATAGTGAGGAAGGGGGGGCAGATATCAAAATGAAATGGAATATCAAAGTCTAGCGTCAACTATGGCGGGAAATGAAAAGCGAAAGATATGTCGTTTCAGCCATCCGTTATAGACGGTCAGAAAGATCACCTCCGGCAACGGATCCAGCCGCAGACGAATTACCGGACGAGAAACCGCTACCGTTGCCGTTCAAAAGATCATGAACAGTTACCCTTGGAACAGATGGGATCGGGAGTTTCCTCTGTGCCCCCTCGCTCTTGCTCATGATGTCAGTTAAACGGAGAGCGGAAGTCGTTGGGGTTATCGAAGGGGTGTTTGTTGCGGAGTACGGATCCGCAATATCCATCGGGGCTAGTGCTGGCATAGGCCTCAAAGAGAGGAGACGAATGCTAGGGAGCTGTAGCCCGGACCCATATTCCAGCTCTCGGGGATAGAGCCTCGGTGAATGCGCCGGGGTTGCGAGAGGGGTATGTTCGGGGGTGGGGGAGCAGGAATCATGAGAGAAGGTTGGAGAAGAAGGGGCAGTAGAGATGGGAGAAGTAGGGCGGGAGCGCTTGGCTGCCCGATGAGCTAGATACGGGTTCTCGTCGTCGTGAGAGTGCGATCTCGACATCGACGACGTGGTATCCATCTGCTGAGAGATCGGTGCGAGGGGAGCTAGTCTGGAGTGGTTATAGAGATGCGGCGCGAGATACGAATTCGATCCGAACCTCTCCCTCTCAAGCTCCCTCGAAGCGGCAGCAGCCAATAAACTCATGTCGAGGGGACCTTGAGAAGGTGCACCGGAAACCCTCCCAAAACCCGGAAGGGCATTCCCGATTGGCGAACTGTGATGGGAGAAATGGGAGTGGGGCGGAGAGACGTTTGGAGAAGCTACAATTGAGGAAGGAGCGGATTTCGAGCCGTGCCGTGGAGGGGGGGGCATCATGGCGGATGGAGTCATGGCGTTTGGTGATGTCCTGGATTCAAGCTGCTGCTGAGCCAATGAAGGATGGTGCTGAGCACCGTTCTTGTTACTTCTCCTGGAGTTTGGATTGTTGTGAATTCTGGAATGTCGAGTCAATTCGTCCGAACGGCTGAAGCGCTTCGAGCAGCCAGGAAATGTGCAGGCGTGCGGCTTCTCGCCGGTGTGAGTCCTGATATGCCTGGTTTGATGCTCAAGGCGGTGGAAGCAGCGGCTGCAGATAGGACACTTGTAGGGCCGAGGCATCTCTTCGGTTTGAGGTTTCGATGCATCGTGGTCCTCCATGATTTGGGCGAGATTGGAGACCCGGCTGCTGGGCTGGGCGGAGACCCCAGTTTCAATAATCGGCGTGAATAATGACGTTCCGGCGGTGGCCATGGCGTCCCGTGGAGGATATGTTCAGTGTAGAAGCCCCCTTTGGCTAGTTTATATTTTATACTGTTTTATACACCGATTTTTTGGAATACCGTCCGTCGTTTCCGTGCTTCTGTGCGACCCGACGCCTGAAATATTGGTCTAGCAATGTCTCTGGCTCCGAAGTTCAAGGATGCTGACTTGTTCCAGTAAACCTGGGGGGTAGTAGCTCTGTCGATGGTTGAATGTATGCTGGGGAGATCGTGTTCTTGAGATATTTATTGCCGTTGTATATACTTTCGTGCTGTTGAGGGTTTTCGGTTTTGGTTTGTTCTGCTTCGTCTCTTCGTCTTTTTTTTTTTTTTCTCTCTGCTTACTTTGGCAAGGATGAAAGCCCGAAAGGAGAAAAAGAAAAGAGGAGAGGGAAAGGGGAGGGAGAAAGCTGGGGAAAACCAGCAGACTTTTATAGAAGTGACGGCACGCAGGACCAAGGCGTAGATATGTAAGAGAGTAGGGCAGGAGAAGACGGGAGTTTAAGAGGAGGGCAGGAGTGGTGAGAGGGAACCCGAACAGCTTATGTTGGATGGGATGGGGGATGGTGTGGGTGAAAATAAAAAATAGAAAATGCCAGTGGGAAAATATGGGGGTACCATGTCCATGTTGGACAGAACTGAAAGAAGCACATGCATTTCTCTCTTCCTTTCTTTTTTCTTCTCCCTCGTCGGGTTTTTCTTTCTTTTCTTTTTTATTTAAAGTTGGGGCACCGTCATCGAAAGGGGACGGAACAGGACAGGACAGCAGGACAAGAGACGACGAGCTGGAAGGGGGGGGGGTGGGGAAGGAGACGAGGACGAGGATGGACCGGAGGCCACGAAAATCGATTGAAACTTCGTTCGCGGAGTTCCCAAGAACAGAAGTTGGGGGTCGCATCCTTCCATCCACTCCCTCACACACATGCGTGAGGCGGCTAGTGTGCCCGTGCCCGAAGCATGCTCTCCAGCCGGCAAAGGGCCCTTTTCCCTTTCCCTTTCCCTTCAAACCTTCGGATCTCCCAAAAATTCCACTGAGCTAGGTGTGGGGAAACCGCCCCCGGCAAGCTGGCGCCCGAGGTTATCCATCCCTCTCCTCCGCACCTATGTCTGATGTGTGTTCGTATCGGTACAGGGTCAAGTGCGCATACGGCCACGGATATCCATCGAGCATCGGCGGAAGGAATCGAAGACCCCACTCTTTGACGCGAAGTCATCCTGGCCAGTGTGGTTTTTTTTTTTTTTATCTTTCCTTCGTCGACAAGCGCATCTATCGAAGCTCATTTTTTGTGACCCCGTTCCACAGGCGCATGTGTGGATCTACCTGATAATTGGGGTATATGCGTGTGGCCTCTTTGAGGGAGGGACGGCGATTGTGATGTTATGTTATCAGAATCCTCCAGCGAGCACGTCTTTCGAAAACCGTGGGCGAGAGGGACTCGCCTTTTCACCCCACATACTTGCGCGCTGCAGCCTCCGTCCCCCTCCATCAAGACGAGATCAGAGGCAAACGAATCAGAGGTGGATGGTGATGCGTGGAGTAGCAAAAAGAGTAGGTGTGGTAGAAGCGGGACAAGGGTAAGGTTGGGGCTCCTGGGTTTCTCTTTACGTCGGCGTGTTCCCTTTATCTCGTCCAAGCCCATCCACTCGAACATCGTCGTTTGAAGAAGGCATAGACTATCGCACCGCCAAAGCCTCCGATGAACCCCCACCCGCCCATTTGACTGAGGACACCCACCATTTTATTTCCCCATACACTTGGCATGTTCCATCGATTTGGTTGGTCTGGGGACTTAATTTGCTGCTTAAAATCAGATTAAGCTTACTTGCTGGCCCGTTGTTTCTTTTTCTTCCCCAATCTCCTCGACCTCCTTCGTTTCCCGTTCGACTGAGAGTCAATATCTTCGAAACTGCGGGGTAGGTAAGGCCTGGATCCGCCAGACTACTCTCTGCACAGTACTAAGTAGATACATACCCGAGTACTTGATAGGCAGTACCAACGTGTGTGTACCCAGGGACATCTATCTCTCCTCTTCGCATGAATTTCCGCCCAGAGGTTTCAGACTGGTGTCGTGATATCATCCAGAGAAAGGCGACCACCAAGCACGTGCGGTTGAATTCCATGGACAGCTTTGGGGGAAATAGCCATGGGCTCGGATTTCAGATTTGGCAGCCCCTCCTGGGGGCCCACACAAGGCGGGCACCTTTTTAGGCTGGTGATACCTTGATCGAGTTTCACGGCAACCTGAAATTGGCGATACGAAGTGGTAGTATGCAATGAAGGTGTGGGATTGCAATGTAGAGGATGTGCCCCCCACGCCGGTCCACAGCAAAAGCTGCTGAGGCTCATCCTCAGCACGGCCAGACCCAATCGACCACCCAAATGGGGCAATTCAGCAGATTGCTTGCATGCACGGACACAGCTTTGGCATGTTAGCGGGTCGTCAGGCGATGGGATTTCGGCCCGGAAGTCGGTCGAGCAGCGATGTGTTGTGGTGCTGGCTGCCCTTTAGCCGGCTCCCTTCTGAACCTGTCTATGTATGCCCTGTCCCTTCAGAACACCAACTTGTCTGGTGCCGAGACCGTCCCTTTAGCCGGAGGAATTTCCTGGTGCTCGGAAAAACTATGCCAACGGCTAATCGAAGGGGCTGGTTGGTTTTCCGGGAGGATCGATATCTGCTGTGGCCTTATCTGCCCGTATTTTGAATATAAACCGAGGATAAAGCGGTGCCGCCAGATAACCGCATGCAATGCTCGGGGAATTTCTACCTCTCGGTCCTTGACCCATGGTGTCCAGCCAGAGAAGCTTCCTTCGAGCGATATAATATATCCACATCTGAAACCAGAGAGTCGCATCATCGAATCCCTGCCAGCATGTGAAGGAGCTCGGAGCCCTGCATATCATGTATAGACACAATATGCACGGTGGTCCCTGCACCGTGTGGATCCATCCGAAGTTCCTTCTAGAAGCTGCGGACTAGAGTTGGACACCTTGAACCCTCCTGCGCATTGTATTGTATTGCATTGCTCCTACCCCCCCGGCTAGTCTCCTCGCAAAACCTTGCGGGCAGCCCAAGCTACCTCGGAGATAGACAGCTAGCATGGATGGTAGCATTGAGGTGTTTTTTTTATATACCGCAGCGGGCTGCTCGTCAACATGGAGACATTTCCTGAAAGCGGTCAGATTTGTTGCATGATGTTGAAGCGTATGCATATATACGTGGTCCCTTAATATCGCCTATCTCTCTCCGGTGCATTCTTATTCGCATATATTGCATTGGCGACTCGGTTCCCGGTTTCATCGGTCTCGCTTTATAGCTTGGACTATTCCCAATACATGCCCAAATGCCATGGATCCTTCCTTGGGAATCAGGCTTTTTTATCACTTGGGCATCGAACGTTTGGCTAGCCCAGCACCACTCGGTCGTTCCTCATTCTCCCTTCTATGTTCCTCATCATGTGATACCTGCACTTCGAGTTTAGAACGCCTCCGACCCCAAACGCTGGTACGATTCGACAGCTAAATTGGTTTAGAATTAGCATTTCGGTCGGGGACGTTGCCGGTAGCCCACGATAGGGAACAGTGAATACGCACATTCTGGCGAGCGAACTCTTGAGATAGTTGGCGCTAACAGCCTGAAAGCGGTTTTTCATACCAAGTCTTCCCCCCCGGTTGTACAGGTCCAGACCAAGCAAATGCAACGGCGTCGAAAAGAATTGACAGCCTAACAATCGACAAAAGCTTTCGATCAGCCACCATTATCGCTACGTAGACATCCTCACGATCAATACGAACCCTCCACACAACAACTTACCCGCGGGTGCTAGAATTTGAGCGGTAGACAGCGAACTCAACCCTCCGATGTTATCGGGGAGGAGTCGGGAAAGGACCGGGGGGATGTTGAACGAGAACAGAATAGTTAGGCAGTCTCTGGCGCAGAACAAGGCGTACGTTGGGGTCGGGATAGGCTTAGAGAGGCCGGTCCCAAACATTCGAGCGAAGTTTCGGTCTTTGACAAGAGTCAGGAGAATATTCGTGCTACATCGATGATCTTAACCGGGGACAAGATCGATACCGGAATCGAACGCAAACTCAGATGAAAGTACCTGGAAGTACCAGCAAACTTTGCTGTGCCCGCAGTGACTTTAGTGATATCCCAATCTCCTTTCTTGTACGACAGAAATGTGTCCGTTGTATTCGCGACGAGATAGGTACCGGCATATACCATCTAATATACGGGGGGGTTTTATCAGAGCTAGCATTCGCCCAAAGGAGGCGGGATTGGGACGCACGGCGACCAGACCGAATGTCCTCGACAAGAAGAACGCCTGGGGCTTAGTCACCAGTTGAGTGATAGAATCTCTGCCAGGTAGCGCGATGCACTTGTTAGGTATACGTCCGCAGGCCTGGCTTAGGGCGCGAGATGTGGTAGCGGGTGTAATACTTAACGGATTCTACCAATCTTCGCTTGCCGCTCGCATTCTCAACTATGCTTCTTCAAAAACCAAACGGACGGGTTTGTTAGTTCCGAGTCACATTGGATATTGAACGTGATCTCGGTTGACCGAGGAGATGCATCACCGGCTTCGTTTCGTAAGGGGATCCCGCGAACCGTCCGCGGAACCGGGTACCATGGATGCAGGTTCTCCCCGAGTGACCGCGAGGGCTGCCATCTTTCCCAAACGAGATCAATTGGTTTGAGGAGGAGCACTGTCACCTTACTTGTCAATTATACAGATTGCCTACGAGCGGTCGAAGTCAGCAAGGGATCTGAACCAGAGCGTGGAAAACGAGTATATAGGTATATCTACCGGCGCAACAGCGACTGCAGCAACGGCCGCAGAGACTATATCCGCTGCGATTCGTTCGGATAGTCGGGTGTCTGGCGGAGACGGTGTTTTTCGCTCGTGGACGTCCACGTAGCTGGTATCCGATTGCATCGGAGCCCGTACACTCGGGGTGTGCGATCTGGAAGCCGATGACAACTTCTGCCGGAAGGTTCGTGAGGCAATTGATCACCTAAAGCTTGATTGGAGACTGATCGATTCGAATTCCTCGCGGAATATCGGCGGAGGTTGTAGCCTTTGAGTCCGGAGGAATGTAGAACATGTGCACCGTGGACGGAGGGGATTGTATTATATTGGAAGAGCCGCTGCTAGCCCGTATCACCTCTCACCGGCGCCACTTTTTTTTTTTTTTTCCCCTCCCATCCTTCTTTCCTTAAGAGNAAAAAGCACACGGTTCCGAGGGCTGCACCCGAGTTCTCAGCGGAAGTACCGCAGCCGAGCGAGCAGAGATGCGTAGCTGTTGGCAGGGGTGGGCTTGAACGCTACTGGACGGGTTCGCTTCCTATCAACACTGCCAATCTGGGCCCTGGCGACACGCATAATGTAATTCTGATATGCACAGGACTGATAACCGCGCACAGCGGACTACGGTGCGCGCTGTGGCTCACGAGGCACATATATTGCTTGGACGGACAGGTCTGTGCCGGGTGGGTTCCTATTCTTTGCTAAAGCAGGGGGAATTCGCTACAAACAAGATGAGATAAAGGACTGCTAGAACCGAGCACCCAGCCCATGGTAGCCTACAGATGCGCGGAAAAGGAAGAAGAAGGGGGGAGGGAGACAGAGCATGTGTGAAACCAGGTACGATGCGAGGTCTACCCGGGTCAAGAAAGCGACATCCTGCTTTGGTCCAGCGCAGCGTACTCCAGGACGAACTCTTTCTAGCGGTGTGGATATTCGTTAGTCGGGTGCGGTTTACACGGGGGAGGCGTGATGCGAACCTGCTGCCGCTCCCATAGCGTTGGCTCGAAGAAGACGTAGATGCCCTTCTCAAACCGCCCTTGCACTATCTGCGAAGGTTCGTTGCCCGGGACCTTCGTCAGCCAGACTTGGAGTTCCTTGTGGTATCTCCAATTACGTTGAGTCCTGGGGTAACACCGTTAGTGCGACGGACGATGCAGCTTGAGGAGGAGGAGGAGGAGGGGTAGGAGGGGTAGGAAGAGGGGGTCCGGTACGTACAACTCCTGGGCCACGATTTCCTGCATGACGTCCTTGGGCATGGTGTAGAATATGTAGAAGAGAGTTTCGTCGGAAAAGCTCCTCACTTTGGTCTGCAATGCTTGGGTGTTCAGGACGGTATAGCACGGTGGGAGGTTGAAGTCCGGCTCCGCGGCACGGACCTGCTGGTCGGACCACGGCGATGCGAACGTGGCGCTGAGGGGTTGTCTGCGGGAGAGATGTGAATACCAAGTTAGCTTCCGATCTTCGGGCGTGTTTCGATTGGAAGGCGAGAATCAGAGAAGCCAAGAAGGACTTCGGGAGCCTTGCTTCATGTGATCAGCTGCGTTAAGAAAGATCGAGCCGTACTCGGGTTGATTCAATTCCAGACCCAGCTGGGTCAGGTCGGTCCCTAGCGCGAGAAGCGCCATGTCGAGGTCTTCATTCCGTATGAGCGGGAGGAGCCCGTTCAGACCGAACCTATCAATCTCGCTCGGGCCAGATGACTCGCTCGGCTCGGTTTCCGGCGGCGTGGACGAGTACCTCTGCGGCCGCTGGTCCGAGGGGGGGTCTGACTGGGACGGCATGCCGGTTATGGAGGATGATGTCGAGGGCTGCTGCGTCAGCGGACGGCCGTTGGAGGTTTGAGGGATCGGTGTGGAGGCCGCGGTGGGAGCTGCTGCGGTGGCGGACGGTGGGGGTGCGGTTGGTCCTCCTGAGCTCGGGGGGATCTTTGTCTTTTTNTTTTTCCCCGATGGTTAGCGAAGGACGGGATTGGTCTCTCATGACAGGAGGCGTGCACCAACCTTTCGACTGCTGTCGGGCGATGGCTCTGCGGTGGACGAGACGGATTGTGGTTGTTGTTGGAGGGAGAGCGACGGCGGATGATGTTGGTGATGGTCCATCATGATGGGCGAGAGCCGCATCGGCTGCTGCTGCTGGCCGGCTGCGCGTTCGTCAGCACGGTTCACGTCCACTCGCACGCACTCATGCATGCCCACGTATATCTAGATCTCTATGAGTGTGTAGATGGTATGTGCGCGTAGGGAGCGGGAATGGCCCACCGTTGAGGGTCTGGCTCCTCCGCCCCGACGGTGCCAGGCCGCCGTTCAGGAACGACTGTCGCTGGGAATCCGGCTGCGACAGCATGTCGAGGCCCTGCAGGCCCTGCCCGCCTAGCAGGAACCCCCCCTTCCGCTCGCTCAGCCCGCTCGAGCTCGGCAGCGCCGGAAAGTCTTCGCTGCTCCCCAGGCGGGGGTTCCTGCTGCCCGGCCCGCTGCCCCTCTGCATCCCGAAATCGTCCAGCACGTGGTTGCCCTGGTACAGTTCGTCCTGCGCTTGCCGTCCTTGCACCTGGCTCGGGGACTGCGTGCTTGCCCGTCCCCAGCCTTGGTTAGAATTCTGGTGAGCACCGCCCGTTCCTAGTACCGGAAACTCCCTGCGTCCGTTTCACGGTGCCGGCGTCCGGATCAGCCAACGAGAACCACTGGGGCCGGGAGAACTACGAGGGAACATACGATATATCAAACGGTGTAGCAGGTTGTGACGAGTTCGCCAGCGGTTGGCCAAAGGCAGCTATCGACGAAGTCTGCGGCTGTTGTCCTGGTGGGAAGGCCCAGCCGGTCGAGGCTTTGCCCTCAGACGTCCAAAAGTCAGCAGCCAACGGATGCAGAGCCGGATGGTGATTGCGAACTTAGCTTGCCGTTCGGCGGCATCCTCGATATGGGGTTGCTGGAAGGGCCGGACGGGTTCCTGAGTCCTGACGACGGCTGCGGGGGGAAGCCGGCGTGCCGGGTTTGGGAGCCTGGGAAGTCCACGATCAGTCGGCGCGCACCTTCGAAATATCCCGCGACAGACGTACCGGGTCGATTCATGTCTCTTTTTTTTTTCTTTTGAGGGAGTGGTCTGGTCAGCTGGGCCGGCGTCGACATCAGGGGATGGATGTTAGCCGGATGGACGTCGCGGAGGAGATATGTGTAGGTATAGGTATACACGCACCGGGAGTGGTTTTGAAGGGAGACGGTTCCTCTGGACGGGAAGCGGACGCGATGGAAGGTTCGACGAGCAGGTGCACACGAGATATCGGGGGGATGTATGAGGTTCGAAGTATCAATTGCTAGTCTGGTCTGGGGCGTGCGCATGAGAAGAACTCCGGCCTGGACAGGGATCCCATCCGCCCCCACTCAAATTTGCATCTGCATCTGCATTCAATCCGCATTTACAGGACGGGGCAGAATTAATTCAAGTACGCAGCTGGTTTACGAGATAACCCGGGGCCGAACGAAGGATATGGATTGGAAATGTGATTCGTACACAGCACGTCCGCATGGGCGGTGTGCATGGTCATGGCTCCAACGAGTGTATACTATAAAAGATACTCTACACACATCTCTTCAGACAGCCCGCCCGGCTACAAAAGTAAGAAACAAAGCAGCGACGCCGTATGGCGCCATGGCCGTGGCATGGCGCTACCAATTCACCCAGCTCCTCCCCACCACCCGCCAGATCTTCACCTCTCCGCTCCTGAGGTCCCCGATCCTGAAGCTTTCCAGCTTGACCTTCTTGCTCTCGCGACCTTGTTCGAATATCCGGATCTTCTTCTTCGTCCCGTCCCAGTCATACACCACTCCTACGTGATCCGTTTTCGACAGATCAAGATTGTATTTCTGGTGAAGCCCACCCTTGTGTCCCTGGAACTTCGCATTTCGGAACGTTATGATATCCCCCCCGCGGATCTCGTCAAGCTGTTGGATTGTAGCATTTCCCAGGTTCTGATACACCGTCACCCCGTACGCCTTATTTCCTATCGGCGCCAGGGCCCCGGACGCGTCTCTGATCAATTCCGCAGGCAGAGCCGAAGGATTTCCGTCACCGATCACCTTATTTTCCAGCGACTTCGCCCCTTCTAGTATTGTTTTCCCAAAGCTACTCCAAGCCTCTTCAAGCTTATCCTGTCTGAGCGGTTGCGGTGGAGGTTCGTGCCGCTGCTCCAGACTGACGTTTGTTGGAGTATCCCGATCGAACCTTGCCGTGACAACCGTCTGCGAATAGTCCGAGAAAAGGACATACACGTCCCGCGTTATGTGGGACCTCCCTCCACGTTTGCTCGTGGTAGCTTCTTCAATTTCATAATAGAGGTCCTTCGCGCGATTCTGGAATGCCGGCGGGGGCATCGCTTCTTGAGTCCACCAGTTCGTCGCGGCCCCGAGATCCTCGTCACGTGCCTGGAAGGAATTGTCATGAAGGCTACGGCTCAGGTCTACCGACCGTCTTGAACTGGACATAGAAGCCCTTGGGCGGTCTTCGGATGGCCGCGCGTGACTCTTTTCCTGTCGTATTGAAGTGGCTTGGTTGTCGCTAGCGTCGCCAAATTCTTCTTCATCTTCTGGGAATGTGGGCGGTACTTTGATGTATGAGATCGGTCGCGTGCGCTCCGGGAGCTCCCTCCTGGTTATCGGAGGGCTAGTTGGGGGGAGCGGTGGCGGCGGAATGCCTGGTAAAATGTCCACGGCAGGAGGAGAGGCGGGTTGTGCCGGTGGTGGAGGCGGCGGCGGTGGGGGGAGGCCAGGCGCTTGCCGGGGTGGCGGTGGGGCCGTATGGAGCTGAGGAGACGGCAGAGGAGTCTCATCGCTCTGTCCGGCATTCTCCTCGCTTTGTTTCGCGCTTCCATGAGGTCCCAGGGAGTCTTTGAAGGGCCTTTTACTATCGTCAAGTTCCGTATCGATATCTCCCTCATACTCCGTAACTTCTTCCTCATCATCATCCTCATCCTCATCCTCGTGGGCTCGCCGAGTTTCCTCAACGGAGCGTCTTACCGGGGGTGCCGCTGGTGGAGGCGGCGGCGGACCACGCACTGCGGAACTTGTCGGTGTGGTTGTTGCGGGGGGCGTTGAGAGGGGTATTGGCGGCACCTGCCCTCCTTTGCTGATGTAGCTCGTTCGTTTTAGGTTTAAGGGGGTGGACGGGCTATCAGGGAGAAGCGGGGGCGACCCAATAATGGAAACTCTTTTCGCAGCACCAGTGTCGAGTGTGTCAGGACGCTGTTGCGGCGGTGGAGGGGGAACCCCCATTGATGGCCGCCTTGGGACACTGGGGGGCTCCTGGGCCACAGAACTTGCTACACTGGTCTTAGGGTCGTCTCCAGACATCTCGTCATCGCTCTCCGACCCTTCCGTAGCGTTTGCGCCGCCAGCCGAACTCTTGGTTGGTGGGGGTAGACTGGGAGGGGGGGGAGGCGGAGGCCGGGAATCGCGAGCTATCCAATGGGAAAATCAGTTCAATTCTCTAGATCGAGGATTTAGCAAGACGTACGGGCCGGTTTGAGAGGTGACGTAGGTTCGTCGTCGGCTATAGACTCAATTAGAGCGAACACCCATTAAAATGATATCATACTTATATGCACTCACCTTCGCTCTCTAGAGACGGCCGGAAAGTTTTCTTCGTCGAAAGCTCGGGAACAAAGCTTTCATCTTCTGTTGGGGCGTCTTTTACGGGCGAGTCCGTATCGGATTCATGCTTCGGTCGTGGCGAGCGGATGGAATCTTCCTCGCCATCAGAGTCGGCGGCCGCTTGCGAGGAGATGGGAGGAGCGGGAGGAGCGGGAGGCCTCGCCATAGGAAGAATTGGTATCATTCGAAACTGCTCTGGGGGTAGGCCGGATGAGGCAGGAGTCTCTGTTTCCACGGTAGAAGGCTCTACTTTCGGTGTCTTCGGCGGGGGCCTGTAGGCCGCAGGACCTCCCATCATCGGCATTCCGCCGTAGATTCCGCCCATGCCGCCCATGCCGCCCGACATAGACATCTTCATAATCCGTTCTCGGATAGCGAGGCGGCGGGCGATTTCGGGGTCAACCTCCTCCTCCTCCTCTTCTTCCTCCTCCCCCTCCCCACCCCTCTCCCCGGCCTCTTTTTCGCCCTCCTCTTCCTTCGCTGTGGTTCCTGCACTCTCAGTCGGCCTTGCACCCTCGGTCTTAACACCATCTTGCTGGTCAACTGTGGCGTTTGATTCCTGCAAACCCTCTGTGGTGTGTTCCCGGGGGCCATTCTGAGTTTCCCCGGAAGTTTCACTGGGGTTACTGGGTGTTTCGGTACTAGCTCTAGGTACTGTTATCACGCAAAGTAGGTTAACGTCTGTCGGCGAAGCGAGAGTTTGGGTCTATCACGTAAGCGAGAGGCGGGCTAGGATCAATCTGATGTCTTACAGCTACTGTCCCCTTCCGGAGTAGGCTCGGGGTGTTGAGAGATATCTTGAGCCTCGAGCTTGGGGCCCGGCTCGTCCTTCTTTTTCGGTGGCGGTTTTGGAGGCTTCTTCGTTTTTCCACCCATTGCCGGGTTAAGCTGGGAGCTTTGCAACATGGCAATTCGATCCTTCAGGCTCGAGACTTTGGGAGCTTCCTCCTGGGCGGATTCATCTTGCTTGTTGATGGGGGCGTCCCTGGGTGCCGGACGTGGCTCGCTATCTCTCCGGGGCTCCGCATGTTGTTGGGCGGGCGGGATGAAGGCATTTTTGGACGGGGGCGGCGGAACAAATGGCTTTTTGATGAAACCAGAAGATCTAGGCTGGCCCTGCGCGGGTGCGAGAGGGGCAGCGGTTGACCGATTGAATGCTGCAATTCTATCCCGAAAGGAACCCACTGGCTTGTCCTCTTCCTCGGCGGACGTAGGTGATAAGGCTGGCTTAGGGGTCTCTGACTTGGTCCTGGGTGCAGCAAAGCTTTTCCGATTTGTAGTTTGGTCCTTGGAAGGCTGGGTTTGCTCAGCAGGGGCAGCAGTCGCCTGCTTCGGAGGCGACTTCACGGGTTCATCGGCAGGGGCGGGAGGGACCGCTTTCTTAGAGTCATCATGCTGAGGGCGTACGGGGACGGGAGGGAGCTTCGGTGGCTCGGGCTCATCCACTCGTTCGACATAGTTTTTTGGGAAGATGCCCTGGTGTAGGGAACCTTGGTTGTCGCGGTACTGGCCGTGGAGCCAATCGGTGCCTTCTTCCTCGGTAACTCTGATTTTCTGACCAGTGGTAAAATTGAGGTCATCTTCGTGAGGAGAGCTGTAATCGTAGAGGGCACAGACGGTGTACGGTGGACCGGTGGACATGATTAAAGTCGGGGCCGGATGAGGGTACGGGCGAGGGCGGGGAGATGCGTGGACCGCTGTCTGCTACCCGGTCATGCAATGATGTATTTGTGTATCGCAAAGGGTGCAGAGAGGAGCTGAGACGAAGGGGGGGGGCAAAGGGTTATCGATTAAGAGGAGAAGGTGGCGGGTGGCAGCAGTGGTAGTGGTAGGATGGTAGGGGTGGTGGTGCAGCAGGCGCCGAGAAGCAGACGGAGGCTTGAGGTTGGTAACTATAATTACGGGTATTCCGGGCGAGTACCAGAATGATTATCGGTAATGGAGAGAGATGGCGACGGAGCAAGGAAACGATGAGATGGAATTGTGAAGGTGGTGGAGGGAAGAAGGGTTTGGGAAGAGGGGAGGGAAGAGGACGGAGGGCCGATGGAGATGACGGGGTTGAGTTGAGGTGAGGATGGGATGGGTTGCTTGCGTATACGTAGTCCTGGCCGGCCAGCCAACCAACGTTCCCCGCCTTGCAGGAGAAGGTCAGCCTGAAGCAAGCCTGGGCTTATTCCCGGGACTCGAAACAGCCGTGCTGGAGCTCGACGGTACTGCATTCGGGGAGTCGAGCTTTATTGAGGCGTCGACGCCCGGAATACAATAACGACACCGAGATCGAGATTGAGATAAGAGATAGCAGATAAGAGATCAGATTGATAAATCGACTTGGTACTCAAGTCCCTAGGATACCAGGTATATACCTAGGTAAGTATCTACTCGATCCTGCATGTACATAAGTACATGCGAAGTGCCCGCGTAACCCACGTCAGACCTCCGTCTCCGTCCCCAGCGCAGGGCAGTGCGGTGCAGCGTCGCCCCTCCAACCCACAGAATTCGAACAACAAACAAAAAACCGAAAGACCCAACTCAACTCAACTCACTCGAACTCCTTCCGTTCCACCCGACGTCGAACAGAAATTTAAACAAGGCGGGGGAACCAAGGCAAAGAATAAGAAGAGTAGGGACAAGAGCAAGAACACGAACTACCAGTGCAGCTTCTGGGGCCATCTCTCGCCAATGCCTCCGAGGAAACCTTCCAAGCATGCGCCTGCCTCGTCCGACGAGGATCAAGATGGTCCGTTGATACCCAATCGTTCGTGTCTACGCATCCCCTCCTCGCTGACTTGGCTAACATCCGGTACCTTCGTTCAAGATAAAAACCATACACGTGAAATCCGATCCTCTGTCGACTCCTCGGCAATCAAGAAGAGTAGAGGAAGGCCTCGCAAGCAACTTCGAGTAGCCGCCGGAGTATCAGAGGACCCTGCTGACGATAGCACGGCCTCGGCGTCACAGCCGGAAACGACTCGCCCTACCCTGGTTTCGGAGACGAAGAAACCGACCGTCCAACGAGAAGCAAAGACGAAAGTGAAGGGGAAGGAGAAAGGAGTTGTTCAGGGTCGTAAGAAAGCAGCGGAGCGGGATTTAGAGATACCCGAAACGCAAGCTGTTCGCGAAGAGGCCCCGGAGTTAGAAGATGAGGATATGGATGCGTCTCAGGACGGTGAATTCGGCCCCCCGGCACCCACAGAGGGAGACAGCCGGCGGAAAACAGGGAAGCACTCTCGGAGAACTGATGCAGATGGGGTAGCCGACGAATTGGCGCGTTTAAAACTCAAATTCGAAAAACTCAGGCGCCTCCAGACTAGCGACGCTGACGCTATAGGTGAGGAGAAGATCAGGGCTCTGGAGGAACGAGACAAGGGTTTGTCATTCATACCGACCATTATTCCCACCTGAATTCCCTCAATAGAGACTGACTCCCTGAGACAGCGTCGCAGCGTATAATCGAGAACCTGAAGAGCGAACTCAAGTCGAGATCTATAACATTGCAGGAACTCCAAGATAAAGACAAACAAGTTCAAGAGCTTGAAAAACAGAAATCGCTAATGGAAGACAAGATCGAACGGCTGCTGCAGGATCACGCTGTCCTTAGTGCCAAACTGGAGACGGCTCGAAATATTGGGAAAACGCCCTCCAATAACAGCTCCAAAGCCATCACAACTGGCGGGGCGGCAAAGGAGTTCTCACAGCACCGGGAAAACCTATACTCTGACCTCTGCGGTCTGATTGTGGTCAATGTTAAGAGTGACGAAGATGGTGGTATTGAATACGACTGCCTTTCGACCGGAAGAAATGGAGGTAGGTTGGCCCCCCGGGCGATTATACCATTCATAAACGTAAACTCTGGCCGTTCTAAAACCATTTCGTTGACAGCGCTACACTTTAAGTTGCAGCTGGATGCTGAGGACGACGAGGACGACGAGGACGACGATGGCCCTTACTTCACATACAATCCAATGCTGGAAAGAGGCCGAGACGAACGGCTCATAGCCGTCCTCCCTCCCATATTCCGGGACGAGATGAACTTCAAGAGAACTCGGGGCGTCGATTTCTATCTGCAGCTGATGCAGTCGCTACAGTCATCATGAAATGATTTTGCAATTTGAACGTGAAGCCGAAATTGGAGCTGAAATGAGCGTTGAACGTGAATTTGACCTTTCTCTTCCGCGTGTTGTCTTTGTTGGTCCTTGGCGGGAACAGGGCTGGCTCTCGGTTGTGGTAACCAATCCTTCCTTCTCCTTCAGCTCGCTCGCCCGGCCGTCGATGCTGGCTGTCGCATCTATCGATACGGCAGCCTCGTTCTTGCATTCTTACGCCCCAGAAAAATGGCTGCCTTCCTACGGTAACCCGTATCCAACCCGAGTTTTAAATGTAGTCACCGCTGTTCACTATAAACCACACCCGCTCCAAACGCACACTATCGAAGTCCGTCGCAGGTCTGCTCGGCCAGAAACTAACATTGCGACGATGCCACCCACCAAACCCCGAGCCGATCCCCTGAGGATGCGCAACCAGTGCCTCGATGCTCTCCACGAGCTGCTCCCGGAAGCCGACGTTGGTGATCTACGCTATCGAATCAATTCCAAGTTCCAAGAGCACATTGAACTTTCAGAACAGCTCAAGATGCTCCTCGAACAATCTCAGATGGGCCGTAAGCTGAAGAAACGGGTTGGGAATGCCGAAGCTCTTCAGCCCTGGGAAATGTTTCGAAGCAATGAGTATATCAAAGCTGTGGAATACAACTTGTACGCTCCCGGCCCCACGGACGCGGACTTCTAGCCACCGAGCTAACATCACGCGGTTGAACAGACGGAAAGAGTTCAAGAGTCTTTCTCGGTCTACTATTCTCGGTGTCATGGCAGAGAACAACAACCACTTTGCCCAATCAAGGACTGTCCTCATTGATATTAATAAAAAGTCGTGGAGGCATAAAATAACATCCTGGATCTTTCTTCGCCCCAAGTCCGAAGAGCCAAAAGCCGTTCCTAAACTCGGCCCTACCGGTTGCAAAGAACTAGACGAAGAACTATGGGAATTGGGTGCACCGGGCCGAAAGGAACAGACTGCTTCGGATTCTACCCTCGCCACCGCCATAAATGAGAAGGAATACAAGGAAGTTGGCGCCCTACTTGAGTGTGAATGTTGCTTCGGTGATTATGCGTTCGAAACCATGGTGGCATGCTGCTATGGCCACCTCTTCTGTCACACTTGCGTCCTAAACGCCGCAAAGGAAGGTGTATACGGCCAGACTACCAGCTTGATGCGAGAAAGGGGTACTATAAGGTGCCTTTCCTCCGTGGCGGACCCGCCGTGTGACAGTTATGTGTCGTTGGACTTGGTTTCACAGGCTTTGCCAGCAGACATCTTGCGTGCGATGGAGGACAAATTCGCTGAGGACGACATCACACATTGCGGCCTCCCTATCGCAAAATGCCCATTTTGCACGTACGCAGAGGCGGACGAGGTACCCGATTGGACAGTCCGCAAGGGTGCCGCGTACACAACCATAGCTTTAACATTGTTCATCGCATCCGCTAACTTCCTATTGGTCCTCATCCCTACTCTTATGGCGTCCCTTGCTTTGGGTTATGTCTATCTACTCGACGTGGCCTCGGCCCCCGATACCGTCTACCTCGAACAAATCGTGTCCAAATTAATAAATCGAGCCGTTAAACAAAAGTACGAAGCAATGCGTGGACAAATGTTTCAGTGCAGGAACGACACAAAAATATGCGGGAGGAAAAGCTGCCGAAACTGCGGGAAAGAGTGGAAGGCATTCCATAAATGCTTTGAGAATGAGGAGGAGGCCCTTAGAATATGTGTGGAGAATGCAATGGCCGCTGCCATCAAACGTACAGTAGGTACACTGACTATCCTACTTTTTGTACATGGTTCTAATGGGAACGTCTACCTTCAAGTGTCCAGCCTGCGGTACATCTTTTGTCAAGTCAGACGGCTGTAATAAGTTAACGTGCGTATGCGGCTACGTGATGTGTTATGTTTGTAGGGCGGATCTAAAGGGCGTGGGGTATAAACACTTCTGTCAGCATTTTCGGCAGGTACCAGGTACACCCTGCGCTGAATGTGACAGGTGCGATCTCTATGTCCAGGAAGATGAATCGATGGTTCTGAAGCTGGCGGGCGAACAGGCACAAGCGGAGTGGCTATCGAAAAACCCTGGGACTATGGGCTGGAAGCCTCCGCAACGGCGAGTGATCGCGGGTTACACTCTCAAGGCGAATAGGGGAGACACTGCAACGACTAGCCGTTCCCTGAAGGAGCAATCGGAGTCGATTAAAGAAGTTTTCGAACGAGGCTTTTCACAGGCCTTCGAGAGGTACATCGACTTCAAGCGGTAGTTTACACATGACAGCGACTGTACGTATACGAAGCGTGAATGAATAAAGCCGACGAATACATCAATATCTATAGATAGGTATCTACTGGCGAAACGGTCAACTGCGGGCTGGAAGAAATTAAATTGATAAGTGTAGCAGAGAACAGATTATAAAACACCGAGGATATCAACAAAAACTAGCTTGTGGCCCGGGACCCGGGAGAGGAAAAGGGAAAAGAACAGGACGTAGCAAAGTTTGCTTGAGGTGCTGAAAGTAGATATATAATTTACAATTTGCTTTGAGACGGGCTTGAGAGCTCAACTGCGGCGCTCGAAATGGCCAACTTGCCTGTCTCGACGACAACGACTTGATATATAACCTTGTTTCCTTCCTTCCACATTTCTGTTCGAAGGGTCTGTCCTGGGAGCACTGTCCCAGCAAACCTGACCTTAATGTTCTTGAAGGGTCCAAATTTGTTATACACATGCTTTCCGGAAATCCCGAAGAAGCAAAGGCCATGCAAAATAAGGGTCTTGAACCCGCCGACCTTCGAAAACTCAGGATCGATGTGGAGAGGATTTCGGTCGCCCGATAACCTGTACAGGGCCGCCTGTTCCTCGGTAGTCTTTTCCTCGACTACGAAGTCGGGTTTCCTCGCAGGTGGCTTGTTAGCCGCAGTGGCGGCCCCACGGTCGGAACCCTTAGAGTTGCCCCCAAAACCACCGGACCCTCTAATGAATATCGACGATTCGTTGTAGAAGACATCCTCGCCCGTAGCAGCATCCTTAGTAGTGACACCGGCGACAACGACAGCGGCTGCTCCCTTGTCAACAACCTCGACGAGTTTTGGATAATTGACGAACGTGCCCGATGTTGGGATTGGGTATTTTTTGATTTCAAGGTATTGCTCGCCGTGGAGGAGCATCATTGGGGAGAAGTTGGGAACGATTTCGTCTAGGCTATATGGGGTTGCGGCATTGAATGGGGGGATGACCCCGAATGTAGGAAGGACCTCGAACTTATCGGCGCTCTCGTATACTAGGTTGAGATCGGTCCTCTTCGCGCCGAGGCCGAGATTGTAGAGAATCACGTCTCGATCGTCAAAAACAAACTCGGAGCCGCTAGCCTTGGCTGTTTTTGCCGCCTCGATGCTCTTCAAGTAGTCTGAACCCCCCAATCCGCTATCAGAGCCAGACTTGTTCGATAAGTTTTTCATTATAGAGCCCAAAGCATCCTGGGCGGATTCGGGGTGGTCTGCGCGTCCGTCCTCAAAGCCGGAAATTCTTTCCCAGTGAGTAGCAACGTCCTCCGGCGTCAGTGGTTTGTCGATAGGGAATCCGTGGCCACCGCTCCTCTGCCACCTTGTCTTTCCAACCCAGCCGGATCCAACCTCATACAACCCCCCAGTCGGATCAGGACAATTGTCGGACGATAGGAGGGCCACCAACGGGGCGATGTAATCGGGTTTGAGGGCCTGTACAATTTCCTCCGGCATAACCGTGCGGGTCATGTTGGTGCCCGCGTTAGGCGCGATAGTATTGACAAATATGTTGTACTTTTGCCCTTCCCTAGCCAGGGCACGGGAGAATCCCAAAATGCCCAACTTTGCAGCAGCATAGTTCGCCTGGCCGAAATTGCCATAGATACCGCTCGTCGATGTCGTATTGACGATTCTGCCGTATTTTTGAGCGAGCATGATAGGCCAGGCGGCCTTAGTGACTTTGTAAGTCCCCCGAAGATGGACGTCCATGACAATTTTCCACTGTTCGTCTGTCATTCCTTGGAATGACTTGTCGCGTAGGATACCAGCATTATTGATGATTATGTGAACGGCACCGAAGGCATCGATGCAGGATTTGATGACAGCGTCACCGTCTTCCACCGAGCCTTTGTTTCCAACAGCGGTACCTCCAGCTGCCCTAATCTCGTTGACAGTGTTATCAGGATTGATGAGATCGTTGACCACGACTTTACCTCCTAGCTTAGCAAAGAGGAGTGCGTAGGCCCTTCCGAGACTTGACAGAGGCGAGATTGTTAGAATTAAGCTTCAGGGCGCAGAAATGGTAGGGAGGCTAGGACTGCGTTTACTTACCCACCACCAGCTCCAGTCACCAAAATGACCTTGTCCTTGAAGCCGATTTCTGGACCTTGACCATTAGGCCCAACCGTCTTGGATTGCTCAAGCAAGTCCATGAAATCCGCGGGGCCATCGGGATAGGATGGCGCCGAATAATCCGTGACCTGGTCCCACTTCTTGAGAATAGCCCCAGGGGTCATTGTGCTGTCGGTTTTGTAGACGGCTCCCTTGGAACGCTCCCACCGAAGCTTGGCGACATGCCCTGCGCCGGCTTCAAAAATGCCGCCATTCTCGGTCTGGTTGGATTCGTGGACCAAAAAGGCTACAACCGGTACAATCCAGTCTGGCTTTAAATTTGCAAGGACCTCCTCAGGCATCACGGTTTGCGTCATCCGCGATGCAGCGACCGGGGCTATCGCATTGCAGAGGATGTTGTACTTCGCGCCTTCCTTGGCGAGGGTTTCGCTGAAGCCAACCAATGCGAGCTTCGCGGCTGTTGGAAAACGTTCTTGTTAGCCCAGATATCGGGAGAGGTGGCTGGTAGATAAGAGTGAAATCACCTGAGTAGTTGCATTGGCCAAAGCTTCCAAAAAGGCCAGCAGCGGACGATGTGTTTATTATCCTCCCGTACTTTTGCTTTCTGAAATGGGGCCATGCAGCTTTGGCGCACTACGATCAGTCAGCTTGCGGCTCCGCCCGACAGGAGTAGGGAAGCCGTACCTTGTAAGAACCGTCCACATGGACTTTCATGATAAGATCCCAGTCGGCATCCTTCATGTTCTTGAAGGAGATGTCGCGGAGGATACCGGCGTTATTGATCAGGACGTGAACGGTCCCGAACGCCTTGACCGCGGTGTCAATGATTTTCTCTCCATTTTCAACCGAGTCGTAATTGGCCACGGCCTTGCCTCCGGCAGCTTTGATTTCTTCAACGACGAGGTCGGCCGCCTAGAAGGACGAAAGAGTGTCAGCCACGGAGAAACAGTCATTGTATTTGGGGATGCTGGGATGCCAGTCACCTTGGACGATGCGCCTTCACCTTTGAAGGAGCCTCCCAGATCATTCACGACAACGCTGGCACCGCGAGAAGCGAAGAAAAGAGCATAGGCCTTTCCAAGCCCGCCGCCGGCACCTGTGACGACGACGACCTTGTTGTCGAAACGAAGCTCCTGACCAGCCATCGCGGGCAACTTCGATTTCCAACTGCGATTATTACGCTATGGTTATGGCTTTAGAGGCGAGGGGAAGGGAAGGACCGGGGTTACGGAACGCGGGGGGAAACTAAGAAACAGGTGTACGAAAGATATCACGTCCTCCGTCACCAGTACGTGTTCGAGAGATGGTGGTTGAGCATCGCCGGGGACAGCGGTAGTATTTAAAGCCAGCGGACTCGGTCCAAAGCATATGTCGTCTGCATGCGGGTTTGTGCCTCGGCTTTGGTCCAAAACCCGGCTTCCCCACAACCAGCACGATGTTCCGAGCTGGGGCCGACATGGGCCTCCCTGGCCGCCTCGATGCACTTGCTTGCTTTAGTCTGCATCGGTTTTATTTTTTATTTTTTCATGTGTCTGGCGGGCCAATATTGCGGAAACAGCCCGAATCGCTTCGCTTTACGTATCACATGCCAAAATCACAGATGCAGCAAGGGAAGGAGCTACAAAAGAACGACACTACTGCCTGCAATGTATTAAAAATATGACGTTGGGACTTTTAGACACTATCGCCGGTAACGTTTCCGATGGTTGGTTTTTGGGTGTTCCCGCGGTTCTCGCTTTACCACCCCGTTAGCCGCCTCGAAAGCTGGCACCGCCGTCTTCTGCTGGACTTTTGGTTCCGAAGAAAGCCCATTCTCTTCCCGGGGGCCATTGGCTAATTCACTTGCCGGTGCTCCCGCCCCCGTCTTGGTATCGGCCCCATCGCCGATGGTTTTCTCGTTGGCGGGATTCGAGATAATTTCACCCCCGAGCTGCCGTAAACTCCAGGCAAAAACGGCAACTTCCTGGATTGCTTCCATAAAACTTGCTTCTCGGGTCTTGTCAGGTAAGCTCTCGACCCTCGGAACCAATGATACGGGCGCCCAAGGAGATGCGAATATTCCGTTTGGTACATTGTGAAGCGGTTTCGGGATCAGAGGCCTCGCCTGCCGCAGTATGACGACCAACCCGTCGGATGTACAGGATACTACGGCCTCCACCTCCCTGGCCGCAGGTGCTGGAACAGTGCTCGACACCGTGTCATCTCTGGCTGCCGGTCCGTTTGGAGCCCTTCCGGCGGGCGGGCGAGCAGTGGGAACCGAAGGCCCAGGTTCTGAGGTATCGTCCGGGGTAACCAGTGCATCCTCGTCCCGAGATCCAACTGCCCAACGTTTTGATGGCCTACTAGATGACCCTCCCGCCGCGTCCTGATCGTCGCTCTCTAACTTCCGTTTCGTCCGTGAGCTTATCCTCCGCGATCTCCTTAATGGGCGGTCGGTGACCGCGGCTTCTCGTGTCTCCGGCGCTTCAACCCCCGCCCCGTTTACTGGGTCTCTCCATTGAAACCTCAGATATGCGATTGAGTCGTTCTCCTTTGCTCGTTCCAGGGCGTCCACTGCCTCCTGAAGGCAGTCCTCGTGGATGCATTCGAAGAAACTTTTCCCGGTCAGTTGATTGGGGGTAATTCCGAAGATCGAGGAACTTGCATGCGAGGCGTATAGGACCGTGAGAGTTCGTGTGAATCGGTTTAATATGAGAGCAACTCGGGGCTCGTGGGTGCCTCGATCCTCTGGGTTCCCCATGTGGAATTTGGCGGAAAGGTGCGTGAGCATATGGTATCGGGGATCGTTTGGTGATGAAGAGAAAACCCTTCGGATGACTGGCGCAGTCAGAGCGCGACCTGATCATGATGACCGGATATGTCAGCACACGAACATGTCCTTGGTTCGGAATTATCGACAAGAGTGTCCTCCTCACCTTGGCTTTTGCTCGTTTGAACATGTAGAGTGGTTGCAGCGACGAAGACATCGTATACGACGCTGAAGATAGCCTCGCAGTGAATGAACCTGCCGTCCTTGTGCCTGACCCGGCAATAAACTAGGACGGCGGCTTTGTCCAAGTGTATTCCCCGGTTATGAATCTTCCTCGCGAAGGGAAGTTCGTCGGGGTGAAAGAAATCAAAGCAGGAGAGCCCGATGACTTCTTCAGGCGGGTAGCCCAGAACATCGGCTACGGAATCGGAGGCGTATACGACCCGCGCCTCTAATACGAACCAGCCGGAATAAATAGGTCAGCCGAACCGATCGTATGGACATGCACCCACCGGCGACAGGGAGAGCCTACCCGAGCTTAGATCATGCATGGTTATGAAGGTTTTTTCCATAGAGGGGATGGCCGCAGGAGGAGTGATTCCCGCAGCGGCACCAACGCCCATGGTAGGAGCCGCACCATGTGGTGACGGTGAATGTGACGGCGGGAGGTTCGAAGACATCGTGTGTCGGTCCTGGCTGCCTTCAGCTGGGAGGCCATGATGGTGTATTTAAATTTCTGAACCGGCGGCTGGCTCATGGTCCAGCAAGCCACTGACATCTTCCCACCCAGCAGCTGGCTGCCCAGCTGGCCTCGACCACAATTTCCGTGCCGTCCCTGGGGCCCTGGAGGCATATCGGGCTGGTTCTAGGCCCGCCGCTTGAGTGGCTGTGGGTGATG
This sequence comes from Arthrobotrys sphaeroides, assembly GCA_036971245.1. Lineage (NCBI taxonomy): Eukaryota > Fungi > Ascomycota > Orbiliomycetes > Orbiliales > Orbiliaceae > Arthrobotrys > Arthrobotrys sphaeroides. Next base: position 3,925,587 of record JAJTTW010000002.1, read on the forward strand.
TCACCGCGCAGTGAAATTGGCTGGAGATGGAAGCCAAGCCAATAGCGCGGACGGGCTCCTCTGCACCCTGGAACTCGCCATTGGTACAGGAACCGAGGCCTTCTCGGACAGCGATGCGATTGGGCGGGACTGGAAGAGGATTGGTTTACGGGATAAGAAAGGAGGGTCAAATCACATTTTAATATTAGAACATGAGTAGGTATATTTTGTACAGACGAAATTTGAGGAGCCCAATCGCAATCTGGGGGCCGCAGATGCCCTTTTTCGCTCTTCTATCAAACCGGAACCGAACCGAAAGCAAACCCAGCATTTGACCCAACCGCCGACCGAGAACAGAGGAAACATGCGCAGTACTCAAACATATATCAAGCCAGACCGCCCCGTGCAACCCGTCGAAGATGGGAATTTGTCGGGAGGAAGATGAAAGGGAAATATATATAGAAGGAAAACACACCGAATGGAAGGGAAAAAAAGGGGACAGAGGATGAGGATGAGGATGAGGATGAGGATGAAGGTGGAAGGGAGTGGACAGCGAAAGAAAGAAAGAAATCATACATTAGCAATGGGTCGTTTCATGTTCAAAAGGCGGCAATCTCATTCAAAACCGAGTCTTCATCTCGCTTGCGCTTGTCATCACAGCCCTCCCGCTCTAGCTTCATGGCAACGGTCATCTTCATCTCGGGGCAATAATCATAGATATACTTCCGTTTTTCAGCCGTTCCCCATACATCACCGGGAAGACGCGCTCCGGACCAGCCGGTATGGTATCTGCGAGGACGCTTGTCAGAGGCCATTTCGGGGACGGGAAGGATATCGGATACTTACCCCATGGGGCGTTCGTGCCAAACGGCCTCAACCGAAAACTGCGCTTCGATTGTGCCGTTGGCCATGTTGACACCCGGTACCTTTGCCAAACGATTGCAAAGCCAAAGATCTTCAAGCTCGGGGTGACCATCTGGTCTGGACTCTCTCTTCAATAGCTCGATGATGGGCCTCACCCTTCGCAGGGAAAGGCCTCCGTTTCCGCCGTAAGCAGAATCTCTAGACCTGTGTACGTTGTCAGTTTTCTTAAGTCTATCAGAGGTGCGGCATCGATCGGAAGAACTTACCAAGGTGCACCGACCCAATCGAAATGCAACCAGTCGTTCAGGTTCATGCCGCTGTTCGCACACATGATGCTGTCTGTCTGGAACACGAGTAGATATTCTGCTGGAGCCAGAAGAGTTTCATAGAACCAAAGGTTTGTAAACGTCCTGCTTAGTTCCTGTTGTCCGTGGAGGGTCAGGTTGCTTGGAACCAGTTCCATGGTTAGTTTGCCCAGCCGCTCCCACATTTGAATGGGAAGTGAGTGGTTGAGGTGGTCGATGGACTTTTGGGAGCCGTAGAACCGGAAGGACCAGTCTGGAGGCACCACATTCATCATGTGCAGCATGAGGGGTGCTAGTTGTCCGAGAGGGCGATCCTCGATTAGTAGCGCAACTTTGGTTTTGTTAAAGTTGAGGATCTCGGACTTCTGTTCGACGACCGTGGGTGACGGGATCTCACCGACCGAGAGATCTTGGGTCGATTGCGGAATATTAGGAATGACCGACGAAGGGGGGAGGTCGCCAAGAGTTAAAGAAGTTATAGCGGGTGGGGCTGCGAGGGGAGCATCGACAACCTCGGTGTCTAGTGAGCCCGGGCCAGCGTTGAGCGGGTTGAAGAGAAAGATTGCCCAGGAGAATATGAGAAGAGGGGGTAGGAGGAAGAGAAGCCTCCTGTTCCAGGGTTTTAGGCCGGAGATGTTATCACGTAGGCTGTCATATCGGACCGTGAAGTCCTTCTGCCAGTGGTTGGAGTTCATGACGGGAAGGACAGGGCAGGGCACAGGCGAGCACAGGCACGCCGGCAAGGGGGCGACGGCTACGTGAGACTGAAAATGGACGGGTGGATGGATGTATGGTGACGGTGATGGTGACGGTGATGGTGACGGTGATGGTGACGGTGATGGTGACGGTGATGGTGCCGGTGGCGTGGTGAGGATGTTTGAAGGTGGATGATGGTCGATGGTCAAAGGAATGAGGAAATTAGGAGATGAAGAGGTGACGGTGACGGTGACATCCGAATGCTAATTTAAGAAAGAAGGAAGCAATTTGATGGAAGAAAAGAAGCTGTCGGGAAAAGGAGACGGGAGACAGGGAACACAGCCCAACTCCAGCCCAAAGCCTGTTGCCCAAACACGTCCGGTCCCCCAAAATGGCAATTTTGGCGGCAGCCCGCCTGGGAATGGCAACTCCTGGCTGACCTTGTTGCTGTTGCTGTTTCTAAATCCAGAGCTGACGGCTTGCCCCTGTCGCTGAGTTGTGTTGTGTTGCGTTGTGCTACGCTGCGTCGCAGCGTGCGTCGCGTTAAACGCCACACAGTCATCACGCGCCACACCCGCGCCGTGTGGCGCATTATATTTTTTCAACCTCTTCAACACCAATGCCATCTATCGCCACCATCACCACATCGCCGTCATCACCAACCGTCACTGCCGTAATCCCGGGACGAATCCCCGGGCCCCAAACGCCCATGTCCTCCAAAAGCCTCGGTCCCACCGCCAGCCTGATCCGCAACTCGCGACTCATGGCCATGCCACCGCCCTTAACTCACACCCTCTCCGACTCTCAGCTGTTCCGCTTCCCTTATCCTACCCATCAGGCCATCACAACCCCTGAGTCCTCCCGTGCCAGAGGAGACTGGGGCCTGAAACGTTCGATCCCACGCAAGGTAGAGAGCACATATATCAAGTACAATGACATCGACACCATCGAACACATGACGAAGATCGAATCCGCTCACGATACCGTCATGACCTTGAAGAAGTGGCAAGAAATGGACATCCCCCTGCAGCTCCGGGATTCACAAGCCCGCCGTTTCACCTCTGCCTTTCGCTTCGAAGCTGCCGCCCCACCTCAGGGCCAGTCGGATCTGCCTCAGCCGATATGGGGGTACCGGAAAAAGTTCGTCCAGCACATGACTCCGGGACAGCTGAAAAACTTCATAAACAAAAAGCTGGTCCCTAGGAGAAAGGAGTTCGAGGCCTTCGCAGACCTATGGTTCAGCCCCTCCATCCCAGAGCCAAACGAATCGGGCGCGTCCGACTCAGCTGCCACTCTCGAATCGGCCCCAGCACCCCCCAGAACCGCGGAGCCGGCGGGTCCGCAGAGCCTCGGTACTATTCCAATCAGCCCTGGCCTGAAGATCGCCAGATTTGACTCCACGAAGGCTTATAATGGCATTCGTGAGTTTCTTCAAATCCCCCTTCGAGAAGTGCCTATGACACTACACCCCTCTGCGGGAATGCACTACATCCTTGACACTTCGTACCTGGAAAATCACCCGGAATACGGTCCAAATCGCAACAGAGAAATCCCAACACGGCTGATCCACAAGCTAGGGAGCGGGGCAATCGATTCATACCGAAAAAGAACATATTATGTGATCGGGGGCATTGCACAACACGCTCAGCATGAGGGCTCGTCGAATGACCATACCGCGTACTCGGTCTCCCAGGTCATCAAAATTACTCCCCTTTCTGCTGAGCTTGACCACCAGGGAAGAATCAGCATCGAACTGGACCGTTTCGCACCCATTCAACTATACCAAGGCCTTGTGGGCAACAGTGTCGACAGAATGAGACAAGGAGAGCCTTCTAAGGATGAATTTGAATCATACAAGAACGTCCCGAGCTCCCCAGCATCACCGCTGATGGACAATCGGGGCAAATCGGTCGACAAACCGGCCGACATGGACCAGAGGCTGGTGTCACTACTCGATTTCCTAAGTGATAGCAGTAGGCCAGCGTCCAAGAAATGACGTCTCTGTAAATATACCCAATAGCGCCTGTATATATATACCAATGAGCTACCTATGTCCTTTGCGTTATTGACGCAGCAAGACTATTGAGCAGTGGGTTTGCCTACCTAAATACCCTCTGATATAAAATGCCATCTACCAATCGCCGGACTTCAAGCCTGTCTAACCAATGCGAAAAAAATTCGCATTTCGAGGTGCCATAACGATCCATTACGCCCGCAATAAGTAAGAGATGCAACGACTACGTTTGGATTCTAAAAACTGCTAATTCATCGATCAACGATCCAAATCTGTCAATGATACAACGTGATCAAAGGTACGTGCATAAACAGCTGTCTCTAAAGCAGATTGAAGCGACCAACGGACACCAGAGCGTAACAACAAAAATCTCTAAGCTTTTGCTAATTCTGTATGCTGCCATTCCCGAGATACGGATCTTTAACGCTCATATTCCCTTCGCCTGTGCCTTGCAGGCGGCTGCCGTGATAGCTCCAACCCTCAAATTGGATTTGGTCGCTTTCGGAAAGGCGAGCATCCCCTTCTATAACACTGTCTGCCGGTGCTTCACCAGTGAACTCCGGAGAAAAATTGGTTGTGTCTAGAGCGTTTTCCTGCGCCAAATCAGTGAATGCGAGGAAAATAGGGAAGCTCCGCGGCAGGTACTCACAACAGCTGGCTTGAAGGTAGGTTGTATCTTCTTCTGAACGAGCCTCTTCCAGTCGATGCTGTCAAAAAATTTGTGGTTTTTTATTTCCGCCGCTCCATTTGCACCCAGCCGCTTTGTAGGGTCCCTGTTCAACAGTTTCTCCAGCAGGTCTCTCGCATCCGCTGGTACTATTTCCGGTCCGTGGAATAGTAAGGGGTCCGTAAGAATTTTACGGTACATCTCATTCGTATTTTCGTCGTAGAATGGCGGCAATCCTGTCAACATCTCGTAGAGTAGAACACCGAGCGTCCACCAATCCACGGTTTTAGTGTAACCTTGCGACAGAAGCAGCTCCGGAGCGATATACTCGGGAGTACCGCAGAACGCTGTAATCAAAACTCGATTAGCTCCAATGCAACGCATACTCGGCTCCAACATGACTTACTATTTGTCTTGTCGTCCTCCTTCATGTTGAGCTTGCACAATCCGAAGTCGCACAACGCGATATGGCCGGTATAGTCAAGCAATATATTTTCCGGCTTCAGGTCCCTGTAGATAACGTTGAACCCGTGCAAGCACTCCAATGCACAAAGGAGCTCCGCTGTATAAAACCTCGAGCGGTTGATATCAAACCGCCCTTCTCTCTGGAGATGATGGAACAACTCTCCACCGTTTACAAACGCCAGTACCAAATAAAGCTTCTCCGGGGACTGGAATGAGAATTTCAATGGAACAATGAAGGGGTTATCAATCTGTGCGAGGACTGTTCTCTCAGCAAGAGTATGCGTAACTTCCGCCCTGCTTATTATGTGGGCCTTTCTGATCGTTTTTAGGGCGTAGATACGCGAAGTATCCTTTTTCCTGTTCCTGTTCATCAGAACATACGACGACAAGATCACTTCTCGTTAAGAACGCTCGTACCTGACCTGCATGACTTTCCCGAAACTCCCTTTACCAACAACTTTGAGCAGGTCAAAATCACCCATGGTGAGAGGTTTGCTCTGATTATTAAGTCAGCAGTTCGAACTTCCCAAGATTGAGGTTTGTGTGCTTACCGGGTTCGCAACGTAATCTAGTCCAATACGAACGCTCCCACTTCCGAAACCGAGATTTACCCATTCAATGCCTGCATGGCCAGGTTGCGGTGTCGCCTGGGTGGAGGACTTGGACTTGGGGGGTGTGGCTTGCTGAGCGGGAGTTTCCTCGAAACGGGGTTGGACTTTACAGCTACCCAAGAAGAAATCACTCTCTCTGTTGTTTCCCGTGCTCGAAGGGTTTCGAAGGTAAAGCTGAACGGTAAGATCGGTCTCTCTCGACACATCAAACTTGTATTGGTTCGCAGGTGAATCGTAAATAGGAGCATTCGGAGCAGCCGACTTTGGAGAAGCCGTAAGGAAGACTTCACACTTGTCAAACTCCACGACACAGTAAGGTAGGTATCGGGGGTGAATTCCACCAGCATGGTTGTACCCGGTACCAGGTCGGGATGACGAGGTACCAGGCCTGGAGCCGGGAGTCACATAGCTCGCCATCCGGGCCTGCGAAGATGCGGGGCGCATCGAATTGAAAGAGCCTACGGAACCGGAGAGGAGTCCGGCCTGAGCGGTTGGGATATTGGGCAGCGTTAAGCCTTTGGCTTCATAGAGTGTGAACACCAGTAACCCCGGCTTGACGGTCGAGGTTACGTTGGGATTGGACGTCATGGCTGAGTCAATGGAAGAAGGCGTAGGGGCTGTCTTGAGAGATGCCGGAGTGATTGTGGATGTCGACGAGGAACGCGAGGCTGTGGAGCTGGGGGATGGTGTGGAGAGGTGCGTCTCCTTTAGTTCTGCAAGTTCGAGGGGGGTCAACGATGGGTGGAAGCTCGATATGGAGAATACGAGGGGAAAGGGGGGATGGAAGCTTGAGATTCACATGTATATATAAACGCAGGGCAGGATGTAGAAAGGGGCAAGGGGGTTCAGGAGAGGTGAGAGGTGAGAGGAAAGGGGAGTTGCCGCTATCAAAAGAAGAGAGTTGACCCGGGGTATGGGGCATGCTGAGGCCCCTGACTTGAAGCCCCAAACATAGCGGAGATGCAAATCAGTGGGTTCGACTTACTCTTGGTGAGTTTCCACGACATGATTGATGGCGAAATGGGACGGATCCGACGATGCCTGACGACAATACCGGTGAGCCAAGGTACTTAAACTTGCAAGTTGTTCGAGGGGAGGGGGGCTGGGATGGACGCGGCTAGGTACCTGCTATATAAACACCTGTGGATGCGTGTAAGGCCTAATGTACTTGGGCAAGTAAGTAGGCAGATAGATGCCGGGCGGAGCGGAGACTCTCGCTCCACAGCCGGAGCGTGGATTGAAGAAGATATATAGAAACGGGGCCGGCGAGCGGGAGGGTATAGCGGCGGTGATAGTCGAGTGGCTCGAGATGGAGTAGCTGGCGAGATGGAGCTGGATTGGACGGATATTTTGGGGGGTGTCAACGGAAAGGTGGAGACAAACAACACACTGTCTTTACATGCATTGCTGAGGCGGAGGAAGTCGATAACTTGATAGCTTCAACGGGATTGGTGATGATAAGATAATTACCACTTACTTCTTGTTTACGCCGACTTGCGCTCGGGGTAAGATAGATAAGATAGATAGAACACAAAGTGGCAAAAAAGTAAACCCCGGGGAAGAGGGAAAAAAAAAGGGAATTGGTGACCGACCAAAGCAGGACTCGAACCTGCAACCTCTGCTTCGCTGCTCCAGCAGTAGGAGAGCAACGCGCTACCATTGCGCCATTTGGCCTGTGACTGTGCAGGCTGTACCCCGAAGGAATTCATATTACCGTTAAGCTTGGTGTTAGGTGATGAACGTGAAGTCTGCGTGTCTAACCTTATGACGAGCCTACGTCAGGTAACATAGCTAAGAAGTAGCGATATTAATCGATTAGATAATAAGTACGTACTTAAGTACATTTCGTATTTCTGCTCAACGCTCCCGAGCAATAGATATATGCAAGAAAATACTCAAGCAAGCCCCCGGGTAGGTACAGTATGTATAATATCTTGAAAACTCCATAACGCCATGCCAAATGCATCCCAAGCTAAATCCAACATCATGCTATATGTGTACAGGGGAAAAACTACGCCAGAACCAGAGTTGCAAAATGATGAGCATGAACGAATAAATGAAAAGGAAGAAAATAATCTTTCAACATCAAATAAAATAACAAAAAGGCCAAGTAAAAATAGAAATGTCCCAGGCTCCAGGCTCCTAAATGCAAAGTATATGGTCCAAATTATATTGAGTGTCCTTACAAAAGAAATTCGTAAAAGAGACGTTTGCGGCCAGTCAGCCTTGTCACTGAAGATCGGCGAACGAAAAAAGATTTCGCATCAGCTGTGCGCTTTGAATATTGTTTGTGAGGCTTGTCTCCTCATTTCTGTCCTCCGCTAGAGCTTTGATGGCAGTGAGAATATTCGCCGAAGGTCGGGACATATCTTGGTGATCGCTCGTTCCAGGCACCCACTCCAAGCGGACCGTTTCGTCATTCCAGAGTTTTGATAGAAACGCTCGAAACGGGATGGGGTATAAGAATCTAGGAAAGCCTGAGATTAGAAAAAAAGAAAAACCACGACGTGTGGAGCGTTGGACCCATACATACCCTAACTGCTCAATATCACGGAACCGTGCGCGGAAGAACATCTTGAAGCTTTCAACGGGGTTGAAAGCCGCGGCCATGCAGAGAGAAAGTTGGAAGGGTAGCAGTGAAGCTTGCGAGTTTTCGGTCTCGAAGGGTGTTACGGCTGCTATAAGGTCGCAGATTGCTGCGCATTGCCCAGCCACATACTCCTCGTCGAAACCGTATAGGACACTGCGCTGGTGGTGTATGAGCATCCCAACCGCGTGAATATCCGCAGATATGTAGTTCATCTGAGCCTGTATTCTCGCGGGCGCGGTTTGAGAGACAACCCCGAAGTCAGAGAACTGGTCCCAGAACGACTCGATGTCCTTTAGAGCGAAAACTAGAGCCTGTTCGTACGAGCCGTAGTCGCAAAGCCCGTTGAACCGCGCGTGCAAGACGTTTACCACTTGCATGATGATTCGACGGCAGGATGATTCCGCAGTCAAGGCCAACCAGTAGAGATTATCCGGGTGCTGAGCAAGCTGGGTCTGGCACGAATTCGAGGCCGCGTCGTACCATTCAGAATCCAGAATTGTGGGAAGCCCCGCAATCATGGAAACACTGAGATCAATCCTAGTGAACCACGAAAATATCGGGTACCCCTCCGATGTATCGAGGATAGACTGCGGTGAAAAGAGGGATTCCAGGATCATATACGCTCCTTTCCGATGCTCGATCAAGTTTGCCCAGTCCCCGAGGTACTCCTCAAGTGTTGCAAGTTGAAGAACTGTCAGGAGTGTGAATACATCCGGAGGCAAATTTTCCTGAAAAGATTCTCGCAAAGAGACTATTGCTCTGTCGTGGAGCTCAAAGAAAGTCTCCGCCGATGAAGTTTGATCTGTTACCGCGGGATGCACTTCATTGACAAAATAGTGAAGTGCAGAAAACGCAACAACCGAGTAAAGAAGGGCGTCATTCTGTAGTGCGTACGATAACAAAGCGTCTCCGAAAAAGTTGGAGGCGTCGCTTTTTAGTAAATAGTGCCGGAAATCGATGTTTTGTCGGTGATACTGAAGCCAAAACTCGACGTCAAACTTGTGGGGAACAATGCCTACTCGGGCCCCCTCTGACAACGTTCCGTCAATTGGGAAGTTGGAGATCACCGAATCGGAACGAGAATCATGGTGGTACAGGTGGTACCGGGGCTCCGAGTAGCTCTCGCCGCTATATCCAACACCGATGGGACTGAGACTTCTTTGTGACCGAGTCGAACCTGGTGCCGACTGTGCGAGACCTGGCGAATCCAACGGGTATGCGCTTAGGAACCGAAGGTCAACCGAGTGTATATCGGAGAAGTAGGCATCCGACTCCGGGTCCTCGGGGGATGGGCTCTTCTCTGGTAGCTGGGAGGAGTTTGGGGTGCCCGACTGCTTCCGCTTGGTTCTCGTGCTCTTGGGCGTCGAAGTGTCAGGGAAAGTACACTGCCGGCCACCTTTCGCACAGCCTATCAAAGAGTTATAAGTCTTCATTCCGCGAGTAGGCGATTCTCCAGACACTGGACGATTGGGGCATCGTGTCTTTGTGGGAAGGGTTCGCTTGGCTTACGTTCACAGATGGGTCGGGCTTCGTCGCACTATGGGTATTGTTCCAACCGATGTCAGTACGGCAGGGAAAGATGATTCATATATTGTACGGAGGTGCCCTAACCTTTACACGGCGAGCGCGGCAGGTGAAGCAGCCTGATCTTGTCCGGCGATGTTTGATGTGTTCGCTAGCGCCACCAAGGTCCAGTCTCATCTCTGCTTTCTGCCACCTTTGTCCGGAGCTGGAATTCATATGGTCCATCGCAAAACTTTCTTGGTCGTAGATAATTGTCGGGTACTTTTGGAGGGCGTGGAATCGAGAACCAGGTTGGGCTGGTTGGGTAAATAGCGGATAACAGGCGACGGTTTCCGGCATTCTCTGGGGATTTTGTTAGGGATTACAAAGGAAAAGGTCGGGCCGTTGTTTAGAGGTGCGCCGGGTGCGTCTTCATCTGGTGGTGATTGGATTGACGATATGATGTCGATGAACGATCGTAGATAACGCTGAGTTGGGAACGAAGGGGGGTATAATATACCGACAGATCTGAAAGAAAGAAGAAGGGGGTGGAGGGGGAAGGAAAGAATGACCGATAGGGTGCAGGGTGTAGGGTTTGCGATATAAACGAAAGTGAAACCAAGGGCTCGATGTTTCGGGTCAGCGAATGATGATGATAGTGGTGGTGATGATAGTTGATGCCGAAACTGATAGTGAGGGGAGCCGATGCTCAAGTATATATATTGTACCGATGAGCAGGAGGCAGGGACCGGAGTGGATGTCTGCATGGTTCCACGCGAGCTGGAATCGTCATAGGTCGTGGTTGAGACATGTTGCGGCGTCAGCGGCGTCGTTAAGGCAGCGGCGTCGATGCGGGACGATTTGCTTGCAAAGGTCGGTGTAACAATAGTAGCAGAGACGCTACCCTGACGGGATGGGAACAGGGGTCCGCCGTCTAAACCTGCCCGGGGACAGGCCCGCAACTGTGGTTCCCAGCCAATGCCTGTGCGTGTACCGGTACAACGACATCAGCACGTATGTAGGTACCAGACGATGGGCAGTGCCTGCAGGTCGCTGCTGGCCGCCATTCCAGAAAAATCCACGACCACTCTTTCAGAATCCCCGAGTCGGCTAATTCGAGGGCCTTTCCCAGAACGGGCTAGCCGGGTTTATTTTTTCCTTCATCGGTCGCAGAATCCTTCTTGAACGGGAATATACCAGCACCGCCGGGGTGGTGATAATTATGGAAATACGCCACAGCACTGTAAGCGAGATACCAACAGGGCAAGCGTCCACTCGGTCTACGCCGTTCGACTGACCCGGTCTGCAGGCCTCGAACCGAGAGGGAGAGCAGCCGGCATCGTGATAGCCGTGGCCTCAAGGTACATGCGTATGTACCTACTTCTCAGCAGGAGAGGGCAGACGATGCTGAGATCGGGTGGTCAGTACTCCGTCAGGAGAGGTCTGTCTATGGGGAAATGTGCATGTGTGGTCTCCCGTACCTGGGGAATGTTGATGTCATTTCGTATTCACGAACCCCGGTGGTCGGAGAACCTTAACGGTGGAGAAGAGGTGCAGGTGCAGGTGCAGGTACAGGTACAGGGCCCTCTGCATGCCCTCAAACGTTAGGTCGGGGGTTTACTATAATTAGGTGGCGACCGTTGGGAGGAGGAGGAACGAAGCAACAGCAACCCCGAATAGAACGCTAACACTTATCTTAGCGTGCAAAATAAGGTATAATCACCCACACCCGCTCAGCCCCCAAATCGGAGCCAATCCAGGCACACGAGCCTTCGATCGTACCATGGTTTTGTTCGCGACCCCCCCGGAAGATATTTATGTAGACGGATATCATCACTATTACTTGGAATATACACTCCAGTTTTAGAGATAACAGTTTCTCAAATACTCGCCCCAAGTCAGTGGCGCTCATTGTTCAATGAAAAGCAAAGAAGAGTGCCCAAAGAAAAAAAGAAAAAGGAAAGAAGGAAAGAAAGAAGAGACACACAGCAGCCGTTGACAGGGCAAAACTGTCTTCCATCGCTTTCGCAGAGCTGAATCCCATACCGTCCAAACAAAGGAACCCCAAAATTAAAGGCAAACAAAAGCAAAGAGAGAAAAAAAAAAGGAAAGAAAGAAAACCCCAAGCTGGTAGCAGAGATATAGATCTAAACGGAAGGGTATCACCTTGTAAGGCTTGAACGTAACACACATTATTATTATTCTAAATCAGCGTGGCAGGAGACAGCACCGCTGGCTACGCGACATTGGCGCCCGATTCTTCCCCGGGTACCCCGGAAGCCGTTTCTCCCTCCTCGACTCCCTTGCTGCGACACAAGGGACAAGAGTTGCGTCCCGTTGTAAGCCACTGTTGATATAATTGTCAGCGAGATGCCACAATAGGGGAAGACGAGCACTGATTCTCTTCACGAGAGCTCATATCGGCCGACGTACCTCGTCAATACACTCCTTGTGGAACACGTGATGACATTTCGCCAATTGTCGACAAACCTCATCGTTTTCGAAATCGCTGAGGCAAACGAGGCATCGCTCTCCAGCATTCAGTGAGATGACCGTGCTACCATCGCCACTATGGCTGGTAGCGGTCCCTTCGAGACGTACGGTGAAGATGCCTCCCGCGGACTCTACATCCTCGCGAGAAGCGACTGGAGGCTTTACGGGTGCGATAAGCGATGAGAGAAGCATCATGTCCTCGTATGTCGGAGTCTAAACTCTCAGGATTAGTAACACTTTTTTTTTGTCTAAGGAGGGGAGGGTTTCTTGAAAAAAAAAAAAAAGGAAGGAAAATAGAAAGGAATTGAAGAGGCCATAATGAAACTTACGTCCGTGAATAAAGATGGTGTTGTGAGGATAGGGTGATTTTCGGGGTAACTTCCTCCTAAAACGTATATTATCCAACTTCGTGTTCCCTCGCTTTGGTGCCGGCTTGAATCAGGGCTCGCGGATCGGGAGTTCCTATCGGAGAGCTGCGAGGGAGAAGAGCGTTGAGATTCGCTGGACGATGCACTGTTTGTCATCCATTCGGAGCCTTCGCTCGCGGTAGTCGATAAATCGAAGGGAGGGATGCTAGGAAGCTCCTGGCGCCGTACTGATTGGGAATCTCTACGGCTAGTGGGTTCGGATGTGTCGGCATGCGAGGTAGATAGTGCTGTAGGTGATGGTGTTAAGCCGATAGATGGACTATCATTCTCCATCGGATCCTCGACCGGTGGGGCTGTACGTGACATGCTTCTGCTCCTCCCAGTGAAGGGGGTAATGTCATCCCCGAACGAAGGCGACGACAATGCATCCAAGAACGGTGGCGAAGGGCGACCTTCGCGCGGATTTGTTTCCCGAGGGTTGACGGACCGTATTCCTACTATGATCACGGGTATCATTCGAGTTGTCGGATCAGCGGTGGTTGTCGGGGAGGTAGGGGTATCCGAGGTAGGGCCGAATCGAAACATCCTAAAGAAGTTCAGAGGGCCAATAGACCCGGAAGATATGATGTCGTCTGAAGTATCCGTCCCCAGGGAATCCGTTGACCCACCACCGTTCCTAAGCGCCGAAGCTAGACGACCATTCTGCAGAGCCCGAAGGAATGACTCAAAACTACCATCAACGCTGTCTCCGGAGACATCCCTTGCATCCGAAAAGGCGTTGTTGTTGCTGCCAACCAAGGAGGCAGCTGTTGCCGCAGCTGCGACCGATAGCAACCTAGAGAGCACGGCTGCTTGGTCCTCCCCTGATCGGCCAAATCGCGAGGCGTTCGAGGAGCCGCTTCCGCGGGAATCGCGGGGTGGCGGTGGTCTGTGAAGGTTCTGCCGAGTATTTCCTGTAGTGGGGAAATATGAAGAGGAAGATGAGGGGGAAGGTGCCGATCCAGAAAGCGGGGAGTGTTCCGAGATCGTAGCATCGAGTGTTTCCATTTCCGTGTTGGCCCTGCGAGGTCGAAGGTGTCGAGAACCGGGCACGTTTCGTCTCGAATCGTATATCTCGTCGAACATATCACCCCCCGTCGAACGGTCTTGGGGTGAAGACGGCCCACCCATATGCGCGGCGGGTAGTCTATAGTTAGGCTGCCCAGGTTCGCGCACCGCGTCAAGGTCCGATTCCAGGGGTCCCTGTGGCCGTGCCTGATGGGACTGGGAGAGATCGAGAGAGCCCGTCTGTCTAAGGGCGGAGTAAGGAACAGGGCTTACCCGTGGCCCAAACATTGAGAATCTTCTATCGGGCCTGATGGTCTCCGTGCCAGTGTTATTTATTGATCTGCGTCGGAGAAGTCCGGGACGTATACGCGGAAGTCTAACACGCGGAAGAGGCCCTGTTGAGATCTCGGAAGACATATCCTCGTGGAGCGGACCATCACTGGGAGAAGGGTGGTCGGCAGCGATGCTGGCCGACACGAACCTTGAAATTCGGCGCCGAATCCTGCTGCTCCTCCGAGAGTCAAGGCTGTCGGGATCGGGTGAAAACGAGCGGCGGCGTGAGTGGGGGAAAGTGCTGCTAATCGTGGCAGATGAGTGGGACGGGTCGAAGTCCCCAGCACTGGAGGATGCCGCCATGTTGAGACCTGGGGAGGGCGACGACTGTGGCTGCAACGCTCCAGGGGCTGGACATCGCGTTGACGAGGCACCCTGGCCCATCGCACCAGGTTGTTGGCGCGGATTGTCCAGAGGTGCTTACGAGAGGATGAAAACCTCCGACGAGGTTCTGGAAGTGAAGAAGGATACTAGGTCAGGAAGAAGACGGCGAAGGAGGCCAAAGTCTATTTAGGAACCGGCCAGCATTCGAAACCAGAGGAGAGTGGAACCGCGAAAGGAAGTTTACGAGGAAATCAAGAAGGGTGAAGGTTGATAAGTCTGCGGGTGTGTAAGGTGGTGATGTCCAGAGAGGGTTCCCGGAAATTGATTCGCGAGGGAGAGTGTGTGAAGGTGAGAGGGGGGTTTTAGGTGGCCGGTTATGAGATTACTACAGGAGATCGTCGGACAACGGGTATCATTCCATGCACGATAACAAGCCTTAGCAAGCGCAGGAGCAGCGGTGATATCAGCGGTGATAGTGGTGATAGCGATGGTGATATTAGTACTACAGCAGTAGTCGTGGCCGTTGGTGATGATGGTGACAGCGGTGGTGGTTAGGGTGCTGGCGGAAGAGGGCTGACGTAAAAGGACGGAAGCGACGACAAGGGAATCAGGCCGATAACTGGTTGTGAGCGTTGACGGATAGGATGGGACGGTATACAGGACCTGGAGTGAGGCAAGGAGCCGGCGGAAGAGGCGGGGATGACGGCTATAACGGTGACGGCGAAGGTGACGCTGGTGATGGGGATGGGGATGGTGGTGATGACGATGATGGTGGTGAGAGTGGTGGTGGTGGTGAGGAGAGGAGAGGGAGGAAGAAGTGGGTCGGGAAAAGAAGGAAGGGAAAGAAAGGGGGACAACACACAACACATGGACACTCCCCGAACTTACCCTGCTTGTGGGGGGCATGAGAGGGCCCGACGGACTACGTGGTAGGCGTGGATGGCGAGTGGACAGATACGGTAGGTGGGTTATCGTAAGTGAGTATGGAAGGCGTATGTACGTGTGTATGTATGGAAAAAATGAGCATGCGCGAGCACGGCTAAGGGAGCAATCGTGGGGTGCATCGTAGATGGAGCGAAACAAAGGAGGAGGAAGCCAGACAGAAGATAGAAGACAGGACGATAATACAAGACAAACCAAACTGCAATCCACCGCCTGGAACCGCTACAGGGACATCCGGTCCAGGCTCAGCCGGTCGAGAGATCTATGTCGCCTGCTCCGGGTTAGTCGGTTAGTCCGGTGTCAGTCCATCGACGGCCTCGAGGGAACCACCTACACCGGCTGCAACTGGTAGAACCGTGCCTGTCCGTCTCCCGCCCTCCCGCCGATCCACCACTTCTCCCCTGTTCCGCCGCTCGCACCCGTGACACCATCCGTCGAACTCGACGAGCTCCTTCGCCGCCGCGTGGGCGAGTGCTGTCGGGTGTTGGAGATGGACTGCGGGGGGCTCTGTTGCGGCGTTGCGCTCCCGTGCTGGGTCCCTGTCGAGCAGGGGAGGGTCGCCCTATTTGGGGACGCTATCGTGCTAGCCCCGGCTGCCGAGGACGTGGATGTCGTCGAGACCGACGCCGGTGGTTTTTGCAGGGCCGAGTGGGCTCGGAACGCCACGAAGAGACTGGCAAGGAAAGGTCGATTCGAGGGCATGACCTGCGCTTTTCCTTCGCATCTGCCTCCGCCTCTGCCTCCTCACTGGCTCCCAAAAAGAGGTTACGTCGGGTCTGGGAACGGTGGAGGAGACCGCCGATAGACCGATGACGATGGCGATGACGGTGACGAGATGTCGGTCCGAACGTTGATGTTGATGAATGGATGGGTCTCTTAACAATTCGAGCGCCGGGGCTAAGACCGAGCCATAGCCTTCTGAGACCTTTTTCCTTTCCCTCCCTCTGCCTCCTCTTGTTTCCCTGCTTGCTCTTCCTCCCTTCTGTGATTCTTTCTTTCCGCTCTCCCCGAGGAGGATCGTCCGTGGGACGGGCCGGGTGCGTAGGACCGACGGTCGAGAGGGAATTGGAAAGGAGGGGCTTGATCCGTGGGTACTATTGCGGATGTCGATGCTGGATGTCGAGGATGGATATCGAGGATGTCGAGGATGTCGAGGGTGTCGAGGGTGTCGAGGACGCCGAGGTTGGATGTCGAGGTTGGATCCGATGCGAAGTCGAAGGGGCCTGTCGTCATTGGCCAAACCCGAACCAATCGGAAGCCGCTCATATGGTTTTCCTTCCGAGCCCGCAACCTCGCCTCCAACACTTCGCTCAAACCATTCCACAGACACCATCACCGCCATCATCACCATGTCCAACGTCGTAAGTTGTCGCCCGTAATCGTGCCAACTCTCCCGTTCCGTCGCCCGCTAATGCCTCCCTCTCTCGTGGTCTCCTAGTACCGGAGCCCCTACGGCCCTAAGTAAGCCATTCCCCGTGAACAGGTGCCACCGTACCTTCTAACCACGATACCCGATAACCAGACTCAAGAATGGCCTGCACTTCGGCCCCTTCACCGCCAGGTTCCTCACCCGTCTGTACGTCAGCGAAGCCCCTCGACGTTTGATATGTGCCTCCCCATTTTCAATCTAACCACCTCTCCAGCGGCCTCACCACCGGTGGGTTCGGCGGCGTGGCCCTTTTCGCTGCCATATTTTTCGCCGAGGGCGTCCCGCGGGTAAGAAGCGACATATTGCAGAAGATCCCGGTCGTCGGCTCCTACTGGGTCAGGCAAATCCCGCCTTCCGATAACGTATGTTTTTTTTTTCCTCCCCTCAAATTTCCTGCACGGGATAATCCTGCATCTGTTCGATAAGTAGCTTAACTGACATGATTCGGACCGCAGCCCTTCTAAATCTTGGCTCGCCCGGAGAGGGACGTGGACTAAAAAATTTGAAAAAAAAAAAGAAGAAGAGGAAGAGGAAGAGGAAAAGGAAAAGAGATCGGAAGGTTTCTCTGTGTCATATAGTATTACTTCAGATCTAACAGCACGCATGTATATAGCCTGTCCATCATAGACACCTCCAGCACACACAAAGTTGACTTCCCGGCCAACCCATCCGCCCCTTAATTCTTGCCAATCCAGCCGCAAGCCACAAAAAAGTCGTGTATTTTCGAAACCTTTGCGACATCTATTTTGCAGATTTCCTTGGCCTGCTTTTTTTTTAGAATCCCCCCTTGCCGCATGGCTTCCTTGATGAGAAGGT
Organism: Arthrobotrys sphaeroides; assembly: GCA_036971245.1. NCBI lineage: Eukaryota > Fungi > Ascomycota > Orbiliomycetes > Orbiliales > Orbiliaceae > Arthrobotrys > Arthrobotrys sphaeroides. The sequence continues at coordinate 3,943,033 of JAJTTW010000002.1, forward strand.
CCTTGGCCACAAGGTAAGGTTTAGGATGCATGCCAATCATGTTACAAAGCCGTTTCTCCTCTTCCGTCAACAGATGAAGGTCTGGAGCATTGTCGTTGTTGAGCGCCAGGGGGGGGAACGACGATGGTTGACTCAAAACTACGCTCGCCGCATTCTGTTTCCGATTTGTGTGAACGCCGTTCGTTTTTGTATCCACAGCATCGTCGGTCGCTTGGGCCAGTGAGCTGCTGGAGATCGAGGCCGAAGTCGGATTTGAAATGGAGATGTTGAGGTTCCTCAGTGTACCGGGGTGGAGGAGGTGAGGTGACGAGAGCACAGGTCCTTCCAGTGAAACGGCACTCTTAGCATTGATGCGGTGTCCGACACGGTCGTTCTGGGTGCCAGGCTGTTTCATGATGCTTGCCTGCGGTTCCATATAACTACTTGTTAAAAAAAATGGAAATAAAGGCTAATGTGAATTCTGATTCTTTGGGGTTTAACACGCAGGCACGCACGGTAACCGACACCGTTGGCACCGTGGAAAGGCAAAGGAAGGAAATATGCACAAGCGTGTGCGTCTCATACCCGGTGCGCCTTCTCCAGCTCATATTTCGCCCCTTTCTCCAGATTTCGTATTCCGCATCTCCTCCACTCCTGCAGCGTCAAAATAGCCTGCCGTAAGCTCAATTCCTTCTGTAGGTCATCCGCAAACGATGTATAGTCGGCGTGGTTCATAATTCTTGCAAAAGGTTTGGCTTTGTTGAGGAGTTCTTTCTCCTCTTTGCTGCGACGTTTTTCGATTGCCTGGTTCTTCTTGTACTCGAGTAAAGCGTGTTCGAATATCACTTTCTTCCTTTCGACCCTTTGGGTGAGCCGGTGGTTGTAGATATCCATAACGGTCAGTTTCAGATCGATCTCAGGTTCGATCTGCCCGGTGATGGGGTTCATGCCGTCGCCTGGGTCAAAAAACATGTCCTTCACCGTCGTCTCAGCCTCGTTTTCATACTCAACTTCGAATTCCATTCGGCCAGGCATGTACCCTTGGACCTCGTGACATGCCGGTACGCTGGCCGTTGGCTTCTTTTTGGGTGCCAAAGGTAACGCGTTTGCCGCGGCCGCCTTCCGCGCCTCGATGCGCCTCTTCTTGCGGGCTTGGAACTCCTCTCGAGGTATATTGTCCAAGCCGCCTGCGGCCGCCGGGTCCGAGAGCTCGGGAAGAGGGAACTTGGACGACTCTATGTACGTTTTGTAATAGTGGTCGCGAACCTCATCCTTCTCCCTCCCTCCCCCGATATGGTCGGCAACGTCGGCCCAGGAACCAAGACCATACGTCTCTGCACCCTCAAGGAGGAGCAGCTCTTCGTCGGCACCCCAGTCCTCGTCAAAGATGGGAATAGAGTGCTGCTCTATCACACAGTACGAATGGCTGGCCGGCCGGTGATTGCCGCAGGTTTTACCCTCGGAGAAGCAAGAGACGCACAGGTCGAATTCGGGGCACGAGGCATCTGCGCAGCGTATTCGGACCTAGGACAGCTTGGTCAGCGGAAGGCCATACTGTGATCGGGACGAAGGAGTGGTAAACCCACGGTCGAGGAGATGTCGGCGGAGCAGACATCGCAGTGAAACCTGACCCCGGATTCCGTAGCACGCGCGGTGGCGCTGGACTTTTTCTTGATGACGGTCATGGCTGATGATATCTCGTGATGACGCTAAGGATGTAAGTAGATGGAGCCAGGGTGGAGCTCAGGAGCAGGGGAGCAGCCAAGCAGGGCAGGCACAGCCTACAACACAGCTGTCCTTTGGCCCCCTCCACCACTCTCAACCTCAACCTCGACCTCTGTACTCAACCCCGAGTACCCCTCCGCACCACCGGTCCGGCAAGACGGTCACATTCTCGTCCCTGTAGCGGGTGGTAACCCCAGGACCTTCTCTCGAACCCATATTCTTCGCGATCTGGCGAATATGATCCTTTTACAAGAACTCAGGGGATGGCCTCCGAGCATATAACGCCTCGCCAGCAGAGGCCCGGCCGAGGGAAACAGCGAACTCACATCCGTTTTAACTCTCGGTATCTCAACAGCGACAGGGACTCCGCTGGGGAGCAGTGGGGCCCGTCAGGTCTCCAACCATCCATCGAAGAACCCAGCCATCAGGATCTCAGGGCAGCCCTTTTGACGAATGACGACCCCACGACCTACGATCCCCGGAAGGGTCGACCTTCTTCGGCGGATGAACGAGAAGACCCAAATCGGGAGCTAAATAACGAGTACGTTCTGGTTTATATTCATAAAGTTCAACCGACAGATACCTTAGCCGGCGTGCTGCTCGCCTACGATATCGAACCCGGAGCCCTCCGAAAGGCCAATCGCCTCTGGCCGAACGACAGCATTCAAATGCGCTCGCAACTTTACCTTCCCGTTGGTGACTGTGCTGTGAAGGGAATCCCGCTTTCGGTGGAAAGGCTCCGGGAGCACCTTGTGAAGCCCAGAGAGAGTACTGCGGGGGATGGCGGCCAGCGAGCATCTAACTCTGCACAGCCCGGCCCCGATAGCATTTCCAAACCCAGCCTCCAAACGTCCGATGGCCACCACTCGTTTATAAACATCGATGCGATAGGCCCCGTGGAAATAGTAAGACTAGCACGGCCCAAGCTCACTCATTTTCCGTCACCTTCCAGCGGCCGGCTCCCTTCGAAGCCTCGGATTCGGGATCGCAGTGCCCCAGCAGAGTCTCAGCATAGGGAACCTCCTCACAATGCCCCCACCGATACATTTGAACGGCTCGAGGTCGTAGGGGCGGCCATCGAAACCTTTGTCCGGAGGGTCGCCGCAAGCGCACGGACAAATTGGGTCAACAAGACGACCAATGATTTGATTGAACTCACATCTCAGATCGGAGGACGAACCCAAAACGCCGAACATAACCGTGTCAACATCGACAATAGACATACTCACAACTCCCCGCGACGAGAGAGGGCCGTCTCAAGTTCTTCGGCCACCACCAACAGCGCTGCAATACATGGCGACGGTGCTGAATTACCTCGGAATCGCCGGCGGGCAAAACGAGTGAATGCCTCCGAGGGATAGGTGACAATTGAGGGAGGCTCCAATATTTTCACATAACAGCGATGTGGGGAGAAGACCGGATTCCGACCTGCTTCACGTCCCCCCACTAACCTTCCGAGATATCTCGCGATTGCCCAAATACTCTACCCTCCCCCGGCACTCGGAGTTAATTTATATATAAGGTCTGCGAAGTCCAAATAGTCCAGTCAAGTCAGGCCCGGCTAATTCAATGGCAGGCACACCTCTAAAGCTAGACCGCACTGCAAATCATCAGCCTGCAACTGCAGGGCGCAATTCCTTTCTAGCCCTTGGGATTTGGAAGTTTGTTTAAATTGCCAAATTCACCAATTGTACGTACGTTTTAGTAGGCTATCATGTATAGAGGGTATCGCGTGTTTGCCACAACCCACAAGAACAGAACTCATTTTCCCCTTCCACGAACATCTTCAACGACCAAATCCACAACGAGTATGCCGCTGAGGGGCTCGAGAGCTGCGACAAAAACGCAAAGGAGGCTAGCTATGACGAAGTGGCTGATTGTTGTTCCAATATCCAGCCAGCTGCCTTCATCCTTGACCATGTAGAAAAAATTCAACGTCAAAACATCAGTTATTGACATGACAATCATGAACAAAGCCGACGGCGGGGCTTGGATGACATTGTTGAGTACCCCTAGGTTTGCCGAAATAATTGCAAAGGGGATGAGGAGTTTGAAAACTAGGAGGGCTGTCATGATAAAGGGATTGAAGACCGTAACAAGCCTGCACACTGATTCCAGGGAGAAGGAACTCAGAGAAGCGACATTGCCCGTTGCAAAGAACCCTGCTTGAATAAAGAAGAAAAAGAACAGTGCTATGCGGTTATCACCGAGACTTAGCGCCCTAGTGCCGCTTTTCTCGATCTTGCCCACCCCAGCGCTGTTAATCTGTCGGTAGACCGAATACTCCATCTGTACCCAGGCCGCCAACAAGACGCAAAACGCGACGTAGAATAGACCTTCATAGGAGATCGTCAGAATGATGAATGTTGGCGAGAACGTGAGGAAGGGGACCATCAGTTGGTGTTGGTAGTGTCCGAGCCGTGATAGGCTGTGCAGGGGTAGCATCAGCAACGATAGCCCTACAAGATATTAGACCATGGCTAAAACGAGGGTGTATATTCGATCTGAATTACCGAGGATGAACCACGCTAAGACCTGATTTCCGTAAGGTAGACCTTGTTTTGCTTCGAGCGATTTAACACTACCGTGGGTCACGACCATTGAAAGTGCTATGAGGCCACACTAAACTTCACGTCAGCCGTCTCTACCACAAAGGCAAAATTGAACCGTACCTGAAACCCAAGCAAGAATTGCATGTATTTCCCATTAAAGATTTGTTTTAGACTTGTCTCGCGGCTACTGAACAGCCGATGTCCATAAGCTGTGTACGCGACCCCGGCGGCAAGCATCAGGCCACCCGCAGAATTTCTTCAAGTCTAGCAATTAGGACACGCACGATAACAGAAAAGAAAAGATGTCAGCTACGGAATACTTACATCTGGACCAAACTCTCAACCTTGATCACGGGCAGCGAAGTGAAAACAGCCATTGATAGGCACGATGCACTCCACACCGAAACAGTGGCGGCGTTTCGTTTGACAAACCCCACCCCGTAAAACCATGGCCAAGTTAGCCCCAGAACAAAGCACACAGTGAAGACCTCTCGATGGAAATATCCGTACACCTAGAGCACAATAATAAGCACGGTCACAACCAAAAAGCCGAGGCCTAGCTTACAGTGGCCTCCAGGACCATTAAGAACCCAATCCCCTTCGCCAACAAGCTAAGATATCGCTGTGAGCCATGTCCTCGCGCTAGGAGAGGAATCCCTGTGATTAATGCGTCTCGGGAGAGCCATGCCTGCCACCAGAAAAAAACAGGTGCGAAAGCGTATATGTAGTATGTCCAGGGACTCTGCTGCATGTAAATAATAGCATACAGCCCAATGAGAGCACTGAGGAATGCTATGAAGGCAGTTGACGACCACTTTCGAGTGCCGGCGTTTCTCAAAAAATGTTGCTGGATGACAAAGGCTAAGGCGAATACAATCCACCCTAGATAGCCCAAAGTAACAAGGGTCCGTAGAAATAACCAGTCATATCTAACTCGACACCATTAGGCTTTCTTTTTTTCCCTCTTGACCTGGGGTGGGGCTTCACATACGTTTGCATGTACCGTAAACCCTGTAAGGAAGTGGATATCAGATCTTTGCATTGCATAATCGCAGCATCGTAGTCCTTGGATAAGATCAGTGATTTTATCCTTTCCACACGCAGGTGGCTTGAAAGATTCCCTTCATGTAACGGTGCAAATGGTACGAAATTTATCTGCGTAAGCATCTTATTTTCTACAGGTGGATGTACGCCGAGTCAGCAAGGAATGTTCAGAAAACCTATTTGAGCATGGAGCCTTCACCTTCTTTAACCTTGAATATTTCTAGTATCTCAAGGGCATTGGCGAGAATGGACTGTGCTTTCTCTTCATCGCTAGCATCAAGATAATCAAGTGGAAGAACACCCACAGAGTTAACGGGGTAGTCCACGCCGATAAGATGGGCCATTAACGCCGCAACATCAGCTTGATCGACATCCACTCTGCGAACGTGATCCAGATTCCAGTCACTTGAGTAGTCGTCGTGGCCAGGAGCAACCGCGCCAGCAGCGACAACATCAGGCTTCCTAATACCGGCGCCCCATGCAATAAGAGGCGTTCTTGTGTTATCCGGATGGCCATCCCCGTGAGAGCCCCAGTCCGACATGCCGTGGTCGGCAGTAAACACCCAAGCTGTTTTCCCATCATCTCCGTAGAACCTGTTGACAGTATTAACGAGATCCCGAACACCGTCGTCTACAACTTGGATATTCTTCAAATACTCCGGGGAGTAGGGTCGGTATCCGTGGCCGGTAGTGTCCAATCCTAGCAGGTGAAGGAAGAAAACGATTTTGTCTCCATTCACGGCAGCTCGAAGCTTATCATCGGCCGCGGCCTGGGCGAAGAAGTCTGTAACGTGCTCGAAAACCCAGGTGTCGAGCTTGGTTGCATCAGCTTTGAAGTCCTCGTCCTCCTCTGAGTAAGTGACAGCATCAACCCTGCCGGGGACCGCCCCTTCCTTGAACATCGGCAGAATATCAGGCGACCCCCAGCTCCATGTATGACTGCTCTGGTTAAATACACTATCGAAATTGACGGGATTCAGTTTCCATCCAGTGGTGACAGAAGAAACATCTTCGTAGAGACCCGCTATCAAGGCCACGTGCCCTGGGCGGGACTCCGTCGGCATCCGGGTATGCGACACCCCAAAACTTCCAGCCTCGAGCACTCGAGACCTAAGGAAGGGGGCCAGAGGGCGTGGGGTTGGATCCTCGCCATCCTTGAGAAAGGGGGGCTGATGGGACTGGAAGCATTTATCGGCGCGGAAACCGTCCCCTAACCACCCCCATCGACCGTCAAAGCCAAACTATTAGAACTGTAACCATGAAGTGGAAAGTTGGTGTGATGCGGAAGGTCCCGAGCGGGGGGACGGAACGCGGAATCGTAGGTTCACGCACCGACAATGAAGAATAGGCGTTTCGCGGGGGGTTCGATGCCGCTCGAGTGGTGCCGCATGCCATGGACAATTGGCGAAACAAAGTAGATGTCGAATATCGACCATATGTACGAGAAATGAAAAATGACCGCGACGGCCAAGAAACCGAGGCGGTTGAGCTGCATTGTGACAGACGGTGGAGGACGCGACTGTCGAGGTGGGTGCAGCAGGTGAAGTTGTTATTCCGAAACGGTTGGAACAGAACACACAAGATCAACCCCCGTCAACAACCACTCCAATGCAAACCACGACCGAGGTTTCCGACTTCGCAGACCTGGCCATGGCCAGATACCTCCAATTGCAGCCTCGGGGCCGGCTACTGATATCGGTATCGGGGGTTCCGGGGTCAGGTGGGCATGCCACCAACTTCCGGACACTCGAACGCTCGGATGCTTACGTTCTCCCGTCCGCGATGTAGGAAAGACGACGTTTGCCAATGCCGTGGTTCACAGGATAAACGAACTGAGCCAACTCCAGTACGGAGTCGTCGTGGCATGTGCCGTTCCAATGGATGGATATCATCTCTCGAGGAACGAGCTGGCGTCGCTCCCCGACCCTGACCAGGCACACCGGCGAAGGGGTGCACCCTTCACTTTCGATGTCATTGGCCTGTATCGGCTTCTCGAACGGCTCCGGGAACCGGTGGCGTCTACGGTGTGTGCACCTAGTTTTGACCACGCCATCAAGGTACCACATACTACCTTTCAACAAGCATCGGACGTGATTGCGGTGGGAATACCTAATTGAGCCCCTACCCCGTATTAGGATCCTGTCCCGAACAGCATCGCCGTCCTCGCCACCCAAAGAATCGTGATCGTGGAAGGCAACTACCTATGTTTCAACCCACCCGCGCTCCCGGACAGTAGAAATGGCGATGAGGAAAGCACTCACCCGCCGCCGCTGTGGTGCAAAATAGCCACTATGTTTGATGAGAGGTGGATCATGGATACTCCTCTTGAAATCACATCCTCAAGGCTCGCGTTCAGACACCTCGCGGCTGGGATCGTTAGTTCCTTGCAGGAGGGCTTCGAGCGTGCCAATGGGAGCGACAGGGACAATTCCAACGACATCCTGCGCTGGAGAGGCGCCTTCGATCGAAAGGTATCGGCATCTCCCGTCCCAGCGCCGTAGGTTGCAAGTGCCCCGGAGTGGTGGCCTACCCTTTTGTGGCCGTGTAGTCTTAAATATAAATCCAAATACCCAAGTGAGAGGCAAATGCAGGGTAGCTACTTAAGTAAGCAGCTGTTGAGTAATACACCTTGTAATAATCGCCAACTTGTTCCCCGACATACTTGACCAGTCTCGTCACCAGAAAGTTTGTTGTTTTTTGCATGTCCCGAAGTGACTTCAAGTCTTAATTTCCCACCATCAACCTTGAGCTTACCCCGGTCAGAACCCCATGATCAAACGTCCAACCGCCTCTCCGCCGCCGCATGTATTATACTGTCAATAGGCGCCATGTCCGAAGAAAAACCAAGTACCCAGGTAGGACCCCGCTGAACCTACCCCGCGTTCGAGTACAGAATCGGGAGCCAAACGTTGCTGTCGTTTAGGGCGCCTGTCTGGATGTTGAGCAGCTACAGAACATTCGGACCCGACTGGATCAGTTGAGGAACGACAGAGACCATTATATCAAGGCTTCGGATATCGAAGGCCTCTTCCACTCCCTGAATTCCGACGCTCACGTCCAAGAAATTGACTTGCACGAGATAAGCGGGGACAATGTCTTGCCAAATCACGACAACGACAAATCGCCAGGTATACCTCTGCCTTGGGAAGGTACGCGCTCGGATCGAACTAATCCTTTGTGGTCAGCCAACCGTCTTCTAGAAGAAGTTTTATTGCTGTTGTCTTTGTCGTATATGACAATCGGCAAAAACAACGAACTACCTGCACTGTAAGACTCGCCATCCTGGTTCGTCGTCGGGATCGTCTTAACCGCCTGGATAGGTATTCCAGCCTCGTCGTCATCAAGACGCTCCTTTACCACCTGAGGGATGCCGGCGTCTACTCCCGACAGGACCTCAAGGCTCTCGAAGCCAAGTTCGGCGACGTCGACCGAATAATCGAGAACGGAAAGGAGAAATATGGAGATATGTGGTCCGAGTTCTTCAAAATTCAGCTTGAGGACTGCAGGCAGTCATTAGTCCCCGTAAAACAGAACCTGGACGGGCTATCTCATCAACTCGACCCTCTCTACGAGAAATTGGTGTCCTTGATCCGACAAATCACTGCCGCCGGCTCCCGACCAAAGGTGGTACCAGTTCTGATTATATGATATCCCTCACATCGCTTTGGTTCCATCTAACATCTGGTGACCGATACAGGTCGTATCGGCTGAAATAAGGGAACTCCAAGAAAAGCTCAGCGAAGTCGAAAGCTCACGCGTCCAGGGGAATTTCCTCGCGCCTGATGGTACCATACCAGACGGCCAAGAATTCATCAACGAGCTCCTTGAGAAATGCCGATTCATAGTGGACTCAATACTGTCGAACTCACTACGGGTAGACCCGAGTCTTTTCAATCTTCACGATGACTTAGTAGGGATAAAGGGGAAGCTCGAGCAACTTATGCTAACTCAGGCCTGGTCCATGAGGGAAACGGACCTGTTTGATCTCTTGCAACAACTTCGCGGGCTCGATAGTCTTCGGGTGAATAATCGGTTTGTAGGCACAGATAATACGTCTCCAGAAGAAGGCCAAAAGGTGTGCCTCTGTGAATTACCATCCGCCGTCCAGCGATCTTCGTACTAATCCCCACAGTTTTTACTCTATCTTCTCCGAAAATCATATGCTTTGATCTACGAACTACTTTACTCTTCCAAGCCTATTAGCGAATCATTACAACCGATATTCAACCAGCTATCAACATTGAAAAAATGTCTCTTAGAAGTCCAACGTTCGGGGGGCGTATCGTCAGCGAGGGAGCTCTTTCCATTTTCAATCAATAAGTCCCCCGACTAAGAACAATTTTCGGTTTGCCGCTAACGAAGCCATTCTGCACAGCTCGCTTCGATTGATAACCTAAGGGTATCTCTGCCCCCACCTAACAACATCACTGGTTGAGCCAAATGTTGACTGACATTCAATAGAACTCGAAGGACGGCGCATTTCATGTAGGGAAGGAAATAGTAAGTCGACCCTCGTTCAAGCCAGCTTCTGCCGCGCCCTCTTATTCTCTCAACCTAACACTGCGTTAGCCCGAGGGCCAAGGGGCGGTTAATAGCCTGTTGGAGGAATGTTACGAGATTTGTCACGGACTTCGATGCCAGGTTGAGGACACCCAATAGAGATATCCAGTGCCGGTCCAGTGCCGACCCGTTGTTGTGTAGGCACACGCGTTCGCACTTGACCAGCTACCAATTTGAAATCCCGTTCCATGCATGGTAGCAGTTCCACGGTACCTGGCAAACTTTCAAATGCTTAGTACAGAAGTACTTAATTATAGATATCCCATGATATCAGTTGATGCTTTGAGTGATGTCATCATGCGTATCCTGGATGCCAATGTGGCATGGCCACGCGCAGATTGCATTTGCAGGGCACAGCGCTTGGCGATTTCCCTTTCCGGGAAAGCGTCCAATCCGGAGCCTTTAATTTATGTACCACCATCTCGAAAGAAAAGACCCTCATCCAACTTCACATTATAATTATATCGCACCCTTGAGCTACCACTGCACTGCCGTTTTTGTCGACATGCAACTCCCTATCAACGAAGCTCTCAGTGGCGTATTCGGCAGCATTTCGCTGGCGTCATGGATATTCCTCATCGTGCGCTTCAATAACCCCGTTCAATCGAAAATTCTGAGACTGTATTGAAGTTGAAGGGTTAACCCCTCGCCATTAGGTCCCCCAGCTGTGGGAAAACTTCCGGAATCAATCTGCCGAAGGCCTTAGTACCCTATTCCTGTTAATGTGGCTAGCGGGAGATATATGTAACTTAGTAGGTGTGTAGCGTGTCGACGGACCACCCTGCCGTACTCGTCATTGACCCATTCTCACTCTCTGTGTCGCCTACCAGGCGCTCTCTGGGCCCACCTCCTTCCTACTGTGGTCACCCTCGGAATCTACTTCTGTCTTGTCGACTTCATCATGCTTGCTCAACTCGTATATTACAATTACTACCACCCACGGAAGCGCCACAGGGCTCCCCACAGCCACCGGACTGAGCATCACCCGGGGCCAAGTCTGACAGATCCTCTGCTCCCGGGCCCCGGATCTTCACAAACGACGAAGCAGCCAACCTCCCGGCGCCGGGACAGCCTGTCCCAGGCCTTCTCAGACAATAGTTCACCTACAGAAAGTATCCGGAACACGGTTTCCGTCTTCATGGTTCTATTTGTTGGAACAATGGGATGGTTTGTCGCCTGGCAAACGGGAGCGTGGGGTCCTCAGGGAGGAGGACAGGATGCAGAGGCTCCGTTGGGCGCCCTCATCCTTGGATATGCGAGCAGTTTCTTCTACCTCACGTAAGTCGAACTTCGGTAGGGACCAACTGACAGGAGCACATTCTAAACGCCGCCGTAGAGCCCGTCTCCCACAAATACATACGAACTTCAAGCGACAGTCCTGCAGCGGTCTTTCGATACTATTTTTCATTTTGTCAACCGTTGGTAATTTAACATACGGCGCAAGCGTAAGTCAAACCCCCTCAAGGGCCCCAGAGAATCTCTAGGCTGAGAGATATATAGATCCTAAGCTTTTCCCTGGAGCACAACTACTTGCTTAAAAATACACCTTGGTTACTGGGATCAATTGGGACCCTTGTTCAGGATTTCGTGATATTTGGACAATTCGTTCACTATAGGCGGTCTACGCATGGCTCCTAACCCGAAGCATTCATGAACTGGGGCCTGCCTCGTTGTCGCATTTCTTGCCTAGGCTTCCCTTATCTAGAACCCTTTCGTCTATCGAAGAGCCTCATGAGTTGTCAATTAAACCTTTTTAGAGATGTATATATCAAGCGTCGCTGCCGTGGAGAAGAGCACAAGTGGCGAATAGAGCTACCATCCTTAAGCTGTCGCCCCAGATCCATAGCTAAGTGCTAGAAAGTGAAGAGATTAGATATGCACCGTTTCGATACAACAAGTGTTCTTGTCTACCGTTGGGACTGATGTCGAGACCGGTCGGCCAAGCTAGGGAATTGGGAGAGTTGTAGAAGGAGCTTGATCATTGCGGCATAATTACAGAGGATCTAGAAAAACCCGAAACCCGAGTAGGCCACCGAGCAGAACCGGTGGGTGGATAAGATATGGCACCGGAGAAGATGAAGAGGTAATAACGGATAAGAAAAAATGATAAACGTGCGCCTTAGTCGAACAGTCCAAAACCCATGTCTTCGTCCGATTCCTGAAACCGATGATAGATTAGCAGCCGCGATTCCAGTCAAGATTGGAGGAAAGCCATACCTCCTTCTCTTCCTCCTTTGGTTCCTCCTTGGCTTCCTCTGCGGCAGCTGCACCACCAGCAGCTCCCGATGGAGCACCAGCGGCAACAGCGGCTCCACCGCCAGAACCAACGTTTAATAACAGATCTTTGACATCCTTCCCTTCCAATGCCTACAGGGGGGATGTAAGTAAGCTATCCGAACCCGTTCCCGCTAAATGGTGGCAGCGAACCTTGGCGAAAAGAGTCGTCCAAATCGGCTCTACTTCAACGCTGGCAGCCTTCAGGAGGGTTTGGAGTTTCTCGGCCTGTACGATGATTGTTCCAGATTAGCTGCTAGCCCAAGCGTTTAAGAAGCAGCAGATGGGAGTTCTGACAGTGATATCGAGCTGCTCATCGGCCAGGATGAGGGCGGCGTAAGAGACGGCGAGTTCTGAGGTAGCCATTGCAAGCTGTAGGTCTAGATCCCGAAGATTGTTTTGTTAAGAGCTGTACTTTGCTGATATATGTACGTAGGATAGTTGGGCCTGTCAGCTTACGAGGGGGGTCGAGTGATGTCGGTTACAGATTCAAGTGGTGACGGTGGCAGTGATGAAGAAAGTGATGATAAATTTCTGAAGGGAGGCAGTGTGGGTTTGTGTGGGATGGCCCAACACCACCACACCGGACTACGAGACTGGCTCACTACGGCGTTTCCCCTACCAACCCAGGCAAAGGCCCTTTACCCCGGAACGGCAATTGATGGGAAAAAATACTAGGGCAATTTTGCCCAGCGAGAACGCACTACGGATAATACAATATAATATAATATGTCTCTGTCTCTGTCTTTTCTTTTGGTGGGGTCTATCAAGCCCTAAGTAAAGCCCTAACTAGTAATACCACGCTTCTTGGCACCGCAACACCATCTCGGTCTACCACAATCCATCCAATTACTTAAGTACATACTTACAAAGTACTTCGTCAAGTCATAGTAACCTGCATAGGTTTGAAGCCGTTAGAAAGGAATGGGCCGGGCTTGACGGAGGAAATCTCACCAGTTCTTCCGCACTCGTCGGATGAATCGCCACGCAGTTGTCAAAATCCGCCTTCGTGGCTCCCATCTTCATAGCGACCCCAAATCCCTGAAGTATTTCGGCACTTCCGAGTCCAATTATGTGAAGACCGACCACTTTTTCCTCGGTTCCAAGGCACACCAGTTTGTAGGAGGTCGGCCCCTTGTTATCGAGCATTGCGTAGTACATAGCGGTGAAGGATGCCTTATAGACCTTGATGTTTTCGTCCCCAAACTTCGCTCGGGCCTCCGGTTCCGACAGGCCAATCGCTCCGATCTCAGGGTGTGCGAACACGACCGACGGGACGTTCTCATAATCTAGCTTCCTTGTAGAGAATTCCGGCGGCCCGAACAGACGTTCAGCCAATCTCCTGCCAGCCGCAATTGCGACTGCGTTTCGGCACAATCATCAGCGGACCACGCGATCAAAGGTCGGTGTATCATGATCGCATCTCTTACCTGGTGTTAGTTCTACTTTCCCGCACACGTCTCCTAGCGCGTATATATTCTCGATATTCGTGCTTTGATAGTTGTCCGTTTCAATGAAGCCAGCGGGGTTCTGTCCGATACCAGCCTTGTCAAGCACTAGCTGTTCAACGGCCGGCTTACGACCTATCGCCCAAAGAAGGGTATTCACATCCAGGACATGCCCATCCTCGCCGTGGATTATCAACGTTCCGGATTCCGATTTTTCTACCTTCTCGAAGGGCTTGGAGTTCTTATGAATCTTGATACCTATCTCTTCATAGTGCCGTGTAAGAACGTCTTGGATCATGGGATCGAATTTTCTCAGGACCGTCTCTCCTCGGATGAAGAGATGGGTCTCGGACCCAAGCGCATTGAAAATCCCGGCAAGCTCAACGGCGATATACCCAGCACCCACCAGAGCCACCTTCTTTGGGAGAGTCTCCAGGTCGAAAAATCCATCGCTCGTGATACCTAAGTTGGAGCCCGGTATGTCCGTGGGTACGATAGGATACCCTCCTGCGTAGGAATTATATCAGAATGTAACTTAGTGGAGATAGATGAACGGGTCCTCAAACCTGTTGCTATTAAGATTTTCTTCGCTCTAACCGTTTTGGTCTCTCCGGACCCGTCAATTGCCTTCAAGGCGACTTCATTCGGGGAAACAAAGCTCGCATCTGCAGCGATATATTCAACATTATCTTTATCCAGGTTCTGTTCGTAAATGCCGTTCAAACGTTTGATGTATGTATCTCGCTTATGCTTAAACGAGGGCCAGTCGAAAGGTGCTTTCTGTTCGAGGTGGAATCCGTACCCCGCAGCGTCATGGATCGTTTCTGCGATAAACGCGGCGTTCCAGCAGACCTTTTTCGGGACGCAACTGGGAGGAAACAACTCGTTAGACTACAAAGGTCATACCACGTAGATGGAGACGTCGACTGTGAGATGGATCTTACCCAACATTAACGCAGGTACCACCTAGTCGGCCGCTTCTCTCCACGATTGCGACCTTTTGTCCGTACTTGCTGGATGCTCGGCGGGCGGCCCCAAGTCCGCCGCTGCCCCCGCCAATGACGAGGAAGTCGTATTCTTCCGCCCTGGAGATTGGTGCCATGCTGGTTAACTGCCTCCGGACAGCGGACAACCGTGACGCTGCAGCGGGCAAGCGACGGATAGAAGCAAGAGCCAGCAGATTTGCGGTTTTTCGGCGGTTAAGCCGGTGACAGTACACGAGATTTAGAGTTCACTCGGGGCTGAGAGATAGGGAACCGAGAGAGGGGAGACGGATGGATGCTTTCGTAGAGGTTGAGGTTTAAATAGGGCGGACCTTTTGACCTGCGCTCCGATGCATCCCGAGGAAGGTGTTAACTTGCCCCGCTAACTTGCCCCGCGCGCATGGATCCGATTACTAACCACAGGATGCAAATCAGCCATTGGACTCGCCTGGACCGTTCGTCTCACGCCGACATATGCTCGACAGCGCCGCCCAATGCAATCCTTAAGTAATCAGAGACACCGGTGAGGTTTATGTATGTGGCTGCGGCGCTATTTTAGGTAGCGGGATGCGATGGCCTCACCAAAGCACGGCCCGAATACACCTCCCAAACCGTCGACCTGCAGCTTATATCTTGATGCAGCAACCTTTTCTCCCCAGCCAAAACACCATGGCCATGCACCAACGTTTCATGGCGCTGCGGAACACGGAACTCAAAGACATCCTCCAGCGATGCGGGTGGCCGGTTTCCGGAACAAAGGCCGCTATGGTGAATGAGATACAAACCCAGATGCACCGTTCAAGACTAACGACGTACCGAAAATCGAAATCCGGCATCCTGGAGGAAGCAGAGATTCAGCCGAACGAGCACCGAATACTGAGTCTGGATATGGGAATCAAAAACCTCGCCGTCTGCCTGCTCAGGTTCTCCAAACAGGAACTTACCTCTCACGAAACAATCGCCCCAGAGATCCTGACCTGGAAACGGTTCTCCGTTCTCGATTACAATACCAACTCCGACTGCATGCACGCGCATGTGCGTGGGGCGGACGATGCGACAAAAAGTTTGGACTTCTCGTCCGCCTCCTTGGCACCAATTGCCGCAGCTTTGGCGAGGCAGCTCGTCATGACCCACAGGCCCACCGTTGTCGCCGTAGAGAAGCAGAGGTACCGAACTATGGGATCGGCTGCGGTACAAGAGTGGACGCTCAGAGTCAACAAACTAGAGGCGATGCTCCACGCTGCGCTGAGGGTACTACAAGAGGAGGGTGTTTGGGAACATGGCACCACCCAGAGCGTGTGCCCGCAGAGAACCACGGGATACTGGCTCGACCGGTACGATCTAGTCAAGGCCAAGGGAGCTAGGAACGGGGCGATCACAAAACCTCTGAAGGTCAAATTGGTTAGTTCATGGCTCGAAAACAATCGTCATGTAGCATACAGGAAGGAGAACGCCTTTGCCGCGGACGCAGCATCGCTCTTCTCGGGGACGTCTTGTCGAACGAAGGCCATCACCGGAGAGAAGCTGGACGACCTCGCGGACTGCCTCCTGCAGGGCCTCGCAATTGTGCATTGGGAAATGGGTAGGCTGAAACTCCTTAGGGACTGGGCATGACACAGTTTCCAGGACGGGATTCAGGCGCCGACTCGATCGGGCATAAGAATCTATCGAGGAGAAGGGCTCCACGACAAGCTAGAGCTAGACACACGGCTGCCTTTGACGTCAGAGGGTATCACGATTTTCTAATGGAAATTCTAGAGGGTTGGTTACCCAGCAGAAATAATTGTAGTTAATTAAGTAGTGTTTGTGCGGACAATCGGGACAGATCGAAGGCTAAGATGGCAAAGCAGAAATGCAGACAAAGTGGTTTAGAAATTCGAAGAAGGGTTTATGCTTCCGGCTGCCGATTTCTTCTTGCGGTCCCCAAGATTCGTAGCTCGGGAACCGCCATCGCCGCTCGGTATACTTGACACAGACAGGGGAGGGTGTGTGTCCTTGGGGTGGAAGGAGGGTTCCTCCTCACTCTCACGCCGGCTGAACCAAATCCGCCATACGACTCCGACAACGCCCACGATGGATAGGATACCCACGACGCTGACGACCACTCCGATGATAATTTTTTTCTGTTGCGGGGTGACGCCGGATGGGGATCCAGAATCGCCTCCGTTCGCCAGGGAGGGGTCGTCCGACGGAATCATAGTTGTCGTCGGGACCACGTCGATGCTGGTTGACTGCCGACCGAACTCATCGGTTACGATATGTGTCACCGTCACCTTCGTTGTAACGGGAACCTTGGTGACCGTGCTGGTTTGGTCCGGCTCGCTGGACTGAGGGGGCTCGGTCTGGGAGGACGTCGTGATTGTGAAGTTACCGAATGGGGGGGTTATGGAAAGGCCTCCCGCGTTAGTTTCGGGAGACGGTTGCGGCGATGAAGACTCGAGCCCGGCGTCTCCGCTCGAAGAAGTCGGCGCTGGCGATGGGGTCGTTCCATCGGAAGGGGGAACCTGCCGCCTCTGGGGGCCGCCATCCAGGAGTGAACCCGAGATGAGACTTGATGACAGGATGATGGCAAACAGCAATGCCAGCGGCTCGTATGCTGTATATCTGGTGAGTTTCATTGCGTTGAAAATGAGGTCGGCCGGCTTACGGGCTCTCTGCCTGCTTTTGTGGGCCTATGCAGGTTTGGCAGATGTTACTGTCGAGAGGTTTTGGAGGATGGGCATTCGGGCGCAGCAGTCAGCCGGAAGGGAGGATGGAGATGGTGTTCTAAAAATGACAACCGAGAAAGATTCAACCACCAACACAGACCGAGCTTGCACTTTCTACGCTCCCATTTACATAACGCGGTAACCCTCAGCCAGGGTCAGATCAAGGCAGAATGGTAAGATATATATTGAATATTGAACGCGATGCTAGCACAGGTACTCGAAGGTTTATACAGGCATATACCGGATCTCTAGATATTATCGCTGTAAATCAAAACATGTGTCGACGCACTCGGTCAACCGCCTATACTGATGCATTCTCATACTTCGCGACATGAGTAGATATGGCCCTAGTTTGATAGCACAGAGTCAGTCCGGGTCAAGAACTATCAAGGGGTAAGGCGCCCGCGTACCTTCCGCTGGGATCCGTCTGCTTGGACCACGTAGGGGTCCAGCGCATTACTGTGGATGCGCACTGCTCAGGGAATTGCTCATCAAACATCCTACGATACCAATATGCCTCCTTCGTATCCGGGATATCGGAAGCCCATAGTTCCTCACGCCTCGCGAAATCCTCGTCGCTTACTACCTCCGCCGCAGTATCCTAGGTTCGGCTGTTAGTGAGATGTATCCGATATCCGTGGCATATTGGGCTAGTCGTATACCTTGAGAGCATCGATCCATCCATATCCGACGCCATCGCTAAATTGTTCCTTCTGTCGCCACAGAATATCTTTTGGGAGATAGGGTTCCGTCTCGGGTTCCGAGCTCGTGTCGAACGCTGCCCGTAGAACCCATTTTTCGATCCGCCCGTTCTCGATCATCTTTTCCTGAGGGTCAAAGCCCATCGCTGTTTCCAAAAACTATTGCGCACATATAGTCAATAATAATGTTCCTCGATCTTTGCGGATCTGGCGCTCCCATTTACCTCCTTATCAAGGAACGGCACGCGGGCTTCCAGACCCCATGCAGAAGTCGATTTATTGGCTCTCAAGCAATCAGCAAGATGAAGGTTCTTGACTCGTCTCACAGTTTCGTCGTGGAACGCAGCTTTGTCAGGCGCCGCATGGAAGTACAAGTAGCCGCCAAATATTTCATCACTTCCCTCTCCGCTTAAGACCATCTTAACCCCGAGCGCCTTAATCTTCCGGCTGAGAAGATACATCGGAGTCGACGCCCTGATGGTAGTCACGTCGTACGTCTCGAGGTGATATATCACATCTCGCAGGGCATCGAGACCTTCTTGTATGGTAAACGTGTAGTTGTAATGCTCGGTTCCGAGGAAATCGGCGACTTTCTGCGCTGCGACCCCGTCTGGTGACCCGGGAAGTCCGATGGAGAAAGAGCGCATCCTTTCATACTTGCGAACGGTCTTCAGGTGGCCCTCGTCGTCGATCCCGACAAGGTGATCGTTACCACCGTTCGAGATTTCGTGTCCGTTGAGATCGGATCCAGCCCTAGTTTCCCTGACCGCTATAGAAGCGATAAGGCTGGAATCAAGGCCGCCTGATAGGAGGACACCATACGGCACTTCGGCCATTAGTCGTTTTCTCACGGATTTTTCAAGGGTACTTCGGATCAGCTTTAGATCGAGGGGCGTGGTTGGAACGCGGGTTGGCTCCCACCAACTGGGCTGGAAGTACCGGGTGGTTTTCTTGGTCTCCGAGTCGTAAACGTGGCCTGGGGGGAATGAGATTATCTTATCGCAGACCGGATGAAGGCATTTGAGCTCCGAGGCGAAGTAAACGGTATCCGGCTGCGACGAGTGCCATCCCTGATAAAACGATGTGATCCCGATTGGATCGCGAGCTGCGATGACCCTATCTCGCTTCGAATCATAGAGAACGAAGGAGAACATGCCATCGAGCATTTTTGGAGCCTCAATATCATGCTCGGCATACTAGATGCAAGGGTGAGGATGTGTTCCTAGCAGCCTAAAAAACAAAAGACAGTAGTTTCACGTACCAGATAAAGGATGACCTCACAATCAGAATGTGTCTTGAACTTGTATTTATCACCAAAGCTCTTTCGGATGAGCCTGTGGTTGTAGATCTCGCCGTTGACTGCGAGGATCAAGGATTCATCCTCGCTCGTCAAAGGCTGTGCACCGCTGTCTACGAAGCAAATGAGAAACCATTTTAGCAAAGCAGGAGGGGGGGTGTGTGTGCAAGGGCTGGAGACGTACCAATCCCGACAATGCTGAGTCTCTCGTGTGTAAGAACTACGGGTGGTCAGCTCCCAGACCCAGAATTGGAGGCTAATTTTCCAGATAGATGGAACATACTTGTCTTGTTGGAGGTAACGTTTCCGCCTATCACATAGGTAGGTCAGCAAACTAGTAGCTAAGGCGCACAGCAGCATACGTTGCCGCCGGGAAGGGCATTCGAGAACGTACTCCAATCGGGGCCTCGATGGCGAATTCTTTCATATGATTAGAACCGGAGTCAAGCAACAAATCTAGGGTACGGAAAAACTTGTTCTTACGCTTTAGAGAGCTGCAACGCCTTCGGTTTGAATCCATGGACGTTTGGATGCTGTATTTTTTTTTGGAGAGGACAGTCAGTTTTCCGTGGATGGGATAGGTTCACGAGGTTGAAGTACCCGATGACAGGCGAAAATACCACACATCTTGGCTTAACTAGCTAGTTGGTATTTGGGAGTCCAGAGGATGGAGAGACGGATTTGGAGTGCTATCGGGTCCGTTGCGATTGAGGGCGTGGTAATATACTCAGCGGGGTCCTCTTGGTCGGTTGGGTAGCTGCGAACCCGGCAGTCGAGGTTAGTCAGTTTGCAATTGGCGTCCGATGTAGGGCCGATAAAGGGTAATTGTCACCGTGATGGGAGAGATGGAGGACTGGGGACGGGCCAGAAATTAAACACCCTCGAGCGCAGATTCTGGGGTTAAGTACTCAAGGAACCGCGATGTGACTCTGAGGTGAAGGGAGAAAAAAAAAAAAGAGCCCGCGAGCTCTCGTTCGGATAAAGGCAGAGACGGCGGCGAAATAACTGATAAGAGATGAAAGGCCGGGCAAACGGTTCGTCGACTGGAACTGGAACACGGCCAGATCGGGACTGGACCGTCGGGATGCTGGGAGGGGTCCCCTACCTTGCGCGATCCACTTCTGCCCTGACTATAAGTTCTTCTTCACGGGTTACTTTCGCGATCGCAATATATTGAACCACCGGATATCTGACTTGCTTGAGGAGCTGAAGCTGAGGTGAGCAGGTGAGCAGGTAAGAAGCGGATTCGATGCCTTATATAAGATGGTCTCCGTGAGAGACGACCCCGCCCCGCAATGCGACGGCTACCACCCGACTGTCCGTTGGATACAGCGCATTCGATCGGTTGTATTCGCCGATGCACGGTGACCGTAGGAGGCTACGACGCTCTACAGAGGACTCGGTGGGGGGCTCAAGCTCGTTGTGGAGGTCGCACAGAGCTATACCCTTCGGTACATTTTAAGCAGCTAAGTACTAGTATGCACGCGCATGTCGCCGTCTGTGGAAGGAGCTTGGGGGGATTCAAATGCGGGGACCGTCGCCATGGCCATCTGGGGTGCATACGTCTTATGCATGGCCGCCCTTACTCGAACATATCACAAAGGAAACCCCCACAGGGATTTCCAGGCAGGTACCTAAGAAAGCACCGGAGTAACTATAGGGTTGGCATGTGGGTACCCAGGTACTTTGGGTATGCACGCGCGATGCGGCGTCCTGGCGTGTTGCCTGGTGAACTAATCTCCGAGCGGTACTATGTGCTCCTCCCTTCCATCCATCCTCCTCCTCACATCCCATCATCCCATCCCATCCCGCGTGCACACCGTCGGAAGAGCCCTCGCATATCCCGACGCATGCCGTCCGTGGCAAGCTCCGATGTCCCACCAACCGTCCGACCCCGCTCACCCCCATCAACCCTTCGACACCCCAATCCAACCCATAAACTTCATCCAGTCAGCCTCTCCTGCCGGCCAAACCGGCCCATTTCACTTCGGCGGTTTCCCGGCGGACCAGCCGCACCCGTCTGGGGCCTTTCCCAAGCAGCCTGCGGGAAATGACCCCCATCAGGGAAAGCGAATCTTCCGTCCCAACCCGCTACTGCAGAGGCCTGAGGACGCTCGTGAGAGGCGCCGTAATCTTCTTCTGAGGAAACTCCAAACCCAGCGGGAAAACAGAGCCATGCAGGCTCGAGGTGGGGAGGATGAGGTACGCCCTGACTCAACCGTGCCGTTGAAGATTCAAACCCCTTACTAATCTCATGGTTAGATGCTACGTCTGATATACCTGTCTGAGAAAAACCGGTGGGAGAGCGGCCAGGAACGCGTAGCGCTCGCGATGTCCTCGTGGAAGCCCCCGGCCGATGACGACGATGAAGCAGCTCACGCGATCGGTAATTCTTCTGGTGGGCTGCACGGTGCGTAAACCCATCATACCGCTGTTTTTGGACGCGAACTGTGTCCCCTACTTTCCACCCTGTTCCTAACATCACATATTCACCGTGTCTCGGCACGCGCATTAGACCTTGATACGACTATGGCGGAAGTAATGGCAGAAATCGAGGAGCAGGAGCTCCAGGACATCGTCAACGATTACGAGAGTCTACAGAATCCACCGGGAAACCAAGCCCTACGGATCTGTTCGAGGTGTGGGAGTGATGAAATACTAGAATCCTCGACCGAGGCAGTCTGCTTTAATTGCGGAATGAGTATCGACCGCTGAGGATATCTTCGGTCTCAACGGGCCCAACGTGACATGATCCATAACCCAGATACAGTATAAACGCGACATATTGTGGGTCGAACCGCAGAGGTCACACAGAGATTCAAGGCCGACACAGCGCACATGAGACATACGATCCTATGAACGCGGGGCAGCGAAGGGCCGGACCGTTGAACTTAATCCTGACCTAATTCTTCCTTAGTCCATCCGCCACCGACCCTCCGGCCTTTGCCAACCGCTTGATCTCGTTTGACACGGCTCCAGAGACTGACGTTCGGATCCCATATGAATTGCCAAATAACAAGCGTCCAGCTCGTGTGCTGGGGTAGTGGCTCATAAAACTCTGACGCTATGTCACGGAGCTTCCATAACCGCGTCCAAGGAATCGCAGGGAAATCATGATGTTCGTTGTGAAGCCCCACGTTGTAGGTTAGAAGGTTCAGAATGCCATAATAGCTATATGTTTCTACCGGCAGCACATCAGATGGCGCTGATCTCGGTGAGTGCTCGACAACCTTTTCAAAAACGTACTATATGGTGTGATGAAGGGTCAATATACCGGTAGACAGGAGGATGGCGCAACCAAACTCGGCTGCAGAGCACGGACTCACATGTTCCGCGATGAAGTGGCCTGCGCAGGGGTGAAGGCTCCCCGCTAGAAAGCTGCTCCAGAAGAAGTACCACAGTACGTTCCAGCCCGCGAACTTCACGAAAACCGCGTCAACCGCAATCTGCACTACAATGTTAAGAAGATGAATCCAACTAAACGGGAGCCGGTAGATGGCCATCGGCCGCAGGGCATAGAAGAAGATCTGAAATGTTGCGAAGAATGCCTTCCCGAGTACCGAATTAAGAAAAACGGCCTCCAGAGTCGTCGGCAAGTCGACGTCGAGGCCCTCGACCCCGAGTGATTTGTGGTGGGTGAGATGGTAAGGCTACAGCGCTGTTAGTCGACGGCGTGAATTGCCCTCCTGGAATCGATCTCAAACCCACCCGAAACGATGCGCTGTACGGTATTCCGATAGGGAGGTTGGCGAATATAGCAAGTAATCGGTTCGCAAACGGCTTCTTGAAGGCAAGGTTGTGGGATATCTCATGAATAGCGAGGAACAGATTCTGATTCGCTGTACCCCCGATAACATAAGCCGTCAAGAGGAATTTCCAAGAAAGCATTGGCGTATCCTTGAGCAGGAAAGCGCATAAAAACTGAAGCGCTACTACGAATGCAACGACGTATTTTGTGAGCGGTTCAGGGCCGCATAGTTTGGTGACCTTGAGCACGTAGAGTTTTAGAACATGCCGACGCGGTGTTTTGAAAGTTTTGAACGGGGAGCAATGTAGGTACCTCGGGATGAGCTTTGATGATCAACTGACGACGGGTTCTGTGAGGCTCCTCCTGGTACGTCCACAGCCAATCGTGAAGTTGTAAATCGGCACTCTCATGGCTGACCTTGGGGCCTGGCGTTTGAGCGGCGGCACTGCTGGCTTTCTGTTTTCTCGACACGACGACGGTTTTCTGCATGATGAGTCGCTGTAACCTATGAGGGCCCGCCGGGTGCTCGAATGGTTCGGTCAATGGGCTGTAAACGGTTTAAGTACTTGGTAGGTACTTTGGCCTCGCTGCTCGGAAATATGTGGCTTCTAACCCCTTAGGCAAACGGAACCGGTGTCTATGGTCGACGATGGGAGTTGGGCCAGAATCCGGATCTTTGGCTGACCTGGGTACGCTCTTTGCGGCCTCGGTGGTTCGGTGCGCGAGGTGAGGCCTACGTAGCTTTTGGGTGGATGGATTGGAGTTCTGGTGGGCACATACTCGTCGCTACATGACCTGATTTGGCCAGCAGCTGGCCTGCGAGGTTCGGGACAGCTGGGGCTTGGCAGGGCCGGGGTCCTCTGCACCGGCAGCACTCTGTCTCCTACGATGCATCTTCACTTTACACTGGATGGTTTCTACCTTTGCTGTTCGTGCTATTGGGTCTTTTTTTTTTTCTTTTTTTTTTTTTCTTTTATTTTTTTTTTTTTAAACAACTGTCCCTCGGTCTGAGACGGGCAATCGACGTCGAAGCGATCACGGCCGCGCAGGACATCACTCAAATAAATACTGCCTGAACTGATCAATAATCGTTCCCTCGAGATACTACCTCCTTACAGGTCGGCCGCAAAAGAATCGTCTGAGAGATGGTAGGAGATTATCAGAATACCCAATCATTTGGGAGAGGCTGGCAGGGTTTTAGACTTACATGCTCGTACTGCGCCGTGTAGGACCCCTTGATGTCGCAAAGCGGTGGATAAGCCTCGATTATACCGCTCGTGACGAGGTTGTTCAGGCCCAGGAGGTAGCGTTCCTGTCCGAGACGATCGAGGTACCTTCGACAAAAGGGAAGCGTACCGAAGTGTTTGTTAACCACGCTCAACAGGGATTTTGCCGACGGTAGCCTCAGAGGAATCGTGCTGGGATCTATATCCGATCTCTTAGCGTAGTGCGAGACCTCGAGCTACACGCCCCGTCAGTATATCCGCTCCTATGAAAGATGCATTTGGCGCTTTGCTTCGTGGTTAAAACGTACATCGTCGTGAACCAAACCACGCCCGGTGCTGCCAAACGTCTCGATCGCAAAAACTTCGCCCTCTTCCATCTTCGTCTGGTCACCGCCCTTCACGATCGGGACGCTCTTGCCTCCGTGGATTTGATACGGATTGATGCTGTGTCCGTTGAGGTTTCGGATCGCTTTAACAGGGTGTGTCACACCCCCTATTTCGACTTCGTAACTCTCCATGACCTCTTGTATGGCGGACCCTATGTCGCAAACTCTTACGTCGATACCGGCTTCCTATGGGCTGTTAGCTGGGGACCTTCCCTGAGGATTCGGCGTATGCCATACCCTGACTCCCGTATCGGTTGCATCTTTTACGGCAGCCAAAAGATTGTCGTACGTTGGATCGAATGCGACGGTAAATGCGCTATCTACTATCCTTCCGTTTACGTGGACCCCGAAATCGACCTTCATGACATCCTTTTCCCCGACAACTTGTTGGAAGCAGGAAATAATTAGCTCTCCTTTGGCATCCAACAACCGTACTCCAGGGGGGGTTGTACTAACTCATTTTATTCCCGGAATTTGGGGTATAGTGAGCGGCGCAATTGTTGATGGATAGCCCCGTCGGGAAACCCATCCCGGCGATAAGGCCATCCCCTTCCGTTAATCCATCGTGACCGGAAAGCGCCCTTACCGAGTCCTCGATGTTGTTTGCAATTTCCGTGAGCGTCATGCCAGGCTTGATCATTTTTTTGGCATATTGTCGAACCTGGCGGTGGATCTCGGCACCCTGTCGAAAATCCTGGTGGATATCGTTGTTCATCCTATCGAGATGACGCTTCTCTTCGTTTGTCGTTCTGGATAAGTTGTCATTGTATTCTACACATTCACCTTCGGGATATACCCGACCGGAGAATAGACTGGAGAGTGGTATTCGAGGGGGGTCGGATTGTGTGGTAGGTGCAGAGCCGCCCTTCTTCTTCGACTTCTTCTTCTTCTTCTTCTTCTTCTTCTTTCCGGTCGTGCCGCTGTCTACTTTGATGGCCAAAGAAGGGACGGTGGGAAACCCGTCGGGTGGTTTGATTAGCTACAGGTACCCATCCGCAAATAAAATCTGAGCAAGCAGTCGGCGGGTCTGGAATAGACAGTTTCGCCAGGTTTCCCTACCTCCGTTGCCAGCGCCGGTTGGTTCCTCGGGCTCGTCGTCCGATTCATCGGGAGCATTGCTAGTCTCGGCACCGTCAAGGGTAGTTTTCGACAGGTCCTCGACGAGAGAAGCCTCCGGGTCTTTGACAGCTCCGGCGCCAGCACCTAGACATCGCCGTGGGTTTAGTCCTGGGCCGGGGAAAGGCTGCCGGGTATGGGAGAGTGCTTCGCGCACCTTGCTTTCCCGCGATCTCCGGCATGGTTTAGAAGATATCGAAGACAAGATCAAACCCTCGCACTGTGCCCGGCGAAATACGGATGCCGGTGTCCCAGTTGGTGACGTTGTAGGCGTGTGCTATGCGGTGATGTTGTTGGAACAGCGGCGGTCCGAATCAGGTAAGGCCCCACTCTCGAAAAGAAAAAAGCAGGCCGGCCGGGAAAATTAAAACCACACCACACCACTCCAACCAATCAGCCCACTGGCCTTTCCACCTCCCGTACCTGATCTCTTTCTCCCTCGGTTGTCTCTCATCCATCCGTCCCATTCATCCTGCAGCGTCAAAACCCCTCCATAGGCACTCAGTGAGCCTCTTCTGTTCCGTGTTCTTGCCAATCGCATCGGTCCCTGACAAGAGATTGTAGACGTCGATTTTCGAAGCCCTTATATCACAATGGCGCCCCCTGCTTTCTCCGACATCGCCAAACCAAGCTCTGATGTAAGCCTCCAAGGAACACTATTGGGCGGAACCCAGAACGCTAACAGTCTCCCACAGCTCCTGAATAAGGATTTCTACCATACCGCCGCGGGTATTGCTCGAGGGAAAATCCCGTGATTTTTGACGAGATACTGATCCGCATATGGTCTTCCCTAGCCGCCCTCGAGGTAAAATCGAAAGCGCCGAACGGTGTTGCCTTCACCGTCAAGGGGAAGAGCGACCACAAAAGCGGGATTAGTGGACAGGTTCGGTCCCGCATATTAACAGAATCTTGCCGCCCGTCTTACTGAGATTCATTTGAATGTCAAACAGCTTGAAGCCAAGTATACGGATAAACCGACAGGTATTCTCTTGCACTCCACTCCGAGATACCTCCGAGGACTTCATGCTGACCCCAGGCGCCCCGAACGGCGCCCGCGATAGGCCTGACCTTGACGCAAGCATGGACTACCCTGAACGCCCTTAACACAAAGGTCGAGCTAGATAATACAATCGCAAACGGCCTCAAAGCAGAGGTTCTCACCGAGTTTTCACCAGCCTCCAAGAAAACCGGGGCAAAATTATACCTCCATTTCCGCCAACCCAACTTCCACGGTAGAGCTTTCTTCGATCTCTTGAAAGGGCCAACCTTCAATGGTGATCTCACCGTCGGTCATGAAGGGTTCCTTGTCGGAGCTGAAGTCGGATACGATGTCACCAGTGCCAAGATTACCCACTACGCGGCTGGCCTGGGATATTCCGTACCCGAGTACACCGCTGCCATAACAGCGAGCAACAATCTCAATGTATTCTCAGCTAGTTATTACCACAAGGTAAACGGTCAGGTCGAAGCCGGTGCAAAGGCTACGTGGGACGCGAAAGGTACATCGGCTGTCGGCCTTGAAGTCGGAAGCAAGTACAAGCTTGATTCCCTCGCTTTTATCAAGGTAATCCCTAACCGTACACGAAAGGATAATGTGGTGTCCGTTTCATGCTAACAACCCGCCAATGGCCAAAGGCCAAAATCAACAACACCGGCATTGCAGCTTTAGCCTACAACCAGGTCTTAAGACCTGGTGTTACTGTCGGCTTGGGCGTTTCGATTGATACCCAACGACTCAATGAGTCCGCACACAAGGTTTGTCCTTAGGACAAAAGTGGTCCCCAAATGACGCCCAAAACTAATACCGAAATTCTTAGTTCGGCGCATCTTTCACCTTCGAGGGCTAAACTGCATTTCCCTCGACTGGCAATATCTTTCAAACGCTGTGCATCAGTCGAGAACGAAGAGGAAGAAGCACAAGGACCCCCCTGCAAACCCTAGATAAACATTTTCACATTGTACAAACTGGAAGAGAGAAAACCGGATTCGGGCCACAGAGACTATGTCTCCGCCTGGAACGTAATCGTGTAATTCAGATACTAGAAATTTCCAAAAAGACAAAGGGGCCAGCCTTTCCCTATAAGCAACGAAGCCTAAGGAACACCCTGCCGCTTGTCTTGATGTTCGATTGTGGCCTCGATGCCCTGGAAAAGATCGAGAGGTACAGGAGTCATAAACCGACAATTTACACTCCCTCATTTGCCGGCACCGATCTCCGTTACGAACCATCTACCCAAGACACCCACTAAAAGAATACAACTTCCAACCGCAACCACACGAAAACAAAAATCTGACAGGTTTGAGTAGCTCGCTGTGCTTGTTGGCTTGTTATACGCCCCGGGGCTTCTTCTGAAACGCTCTTGATAGGCATGGTGCTGCCGGTACTTCTCGTCCCAGTTGAACCGGGAGGAGTATGGTATTTTGGTCTGGACGCCCGATCTGGTAGGCCGATCCCGGTAATATGATGGGGGCGGGCCTCGTGGGGTTACCGGCCTCCTCGACAACCCCCCCGCATCACGTCCGCCAACCGGTCCGCGCTGACGAGCCCTGTCGTTCTTCACCTGCGGTCCCACGAGAGAAGTATCATACGACGCCTTGGAAGCTGGATCCGAAAGTATCCGATAGGCATGCGATATCTCAACAAAGCGATCGCTTGCAGCTGGGTCGCCCCGGTTCCGATCGGGATGGTGGATCTTCGAAAGCTCGTAGTACTTGCTGGGTTTGTCGAAGACGTTAGTGAATGCCTTCCTAGCCCCCGGTACCTATAATTGCCCCCATTCCAAAGCACGACTCCAAACAACGTACCGCTTAATCTCAGACAGGCTGGAACGTGGCGGTAGCCCTAGGATATCGTAAAGGGGTCCATGACCGGAGTAGCTAGATTCACCATGTTGTCTGTTGGGCGCGAAGCAATGGTGGATCCATCGTGCAGCTGCAGGCGGGCCGCGCCGGAGGGGGGTTGTCTTCTTGTTCCTCAGGAAATTCTGGTCTTCTGTTGGATGAAAAGGCCTTATTCGATATCGCAGAGCCGCCATGCCATGATGTTGTTCCCAGGGTGCATGAGTGGTTTGCTCGAATACTCGGTTGCCTGGCTTACTTGACGGTGCTAAGTAAGTACTTAGTACTTAGTACTTAGTGCTTAGTGCTTACTTAAGGACTTACTCTTGCACAGCAACGGCGATATCACCTGGCACGTGATGCCAAGGGCCCGTCGCTATAAAAAAAGACACGGACAATCAAACCTCCTTCGACCTCGACCAACCCGAACAACTTAACTAGTATCCAAAAGTCAATACAGCTGCAGCTCCCTACACCTTAGTTCTAGTCTCGATTCCATTCCGATAACCGGCCACCACACCAACAAAATGACAAGAGGGAATCAAAGGGAAAAGGCCAGGGAGAAGAACCTCAAGGCGAAGTCACAAGAAGTTTGCGCGCTCTCTCTGCCCTCATTATATGGCACCCCCCATTTTCTAACCTTCATTCTCTGATATAGAAGAAGAAAACCAACGTAAGTTTCAACGGAGCTGTAGGGTGTTCCCGTTGTGCCGTCGGCTGATTCATCTGTAGGTCAGTGGCTCTGAGTTTCAGCGTCAGAAAGAGGCCACCGCCGAGATTATGCGTCAAAAGCAAGCGAAAGGTTTGTCCGGCCATGTCTAGCGTGAGACAGTCCTCTAAACTTATGATATCTGTGCTAATTTACACGCCCGGGGTGGCAGCGCTTGCTGATAAACAAGCGAAAGAAGCTGGGGAGCCATCGAGCAATAAAACCTAACGAGCTCGTCCATCCGTAGAGCCTCCTCGCTTTAATTTGGAAAACACGTCACCAAAACTCTCTGCAGCCATATAGTCGGAAGAAACCCAGCATGTACTGAACTCTGAGGTCGATATCTCATTCATCAACCAAATATGGGAGAACCCTGAAGACTACCTACTGTGGACTCCGTGTGATCCCTGGGAGTTGACAGTCGATCCTTTTGTTGCAGCGATCGCGTCGATAAGGTTCGAAGTGAATTTAAATGCCTCGTCGTTTATAGAGCCAAGGTCGACGCGTTCCAATATTTGATTTCTAGTGTCTTCGAGCTGGCTCGTAATGTGCCGTCGATTCGCCATCTCAGCCTTCCAAAACTCAGAAACATTGTCCAGGCTTGATTCATTTCTCGTAGCCGTGCTCTTTACGAAAAGCCCAGTTCGAACGTGACCCAGTCCTGCGTCTAAAGTTTTTGATACAGCCTCGATCTTTTCGAGGTCCGAGACGCCGCTGAAACCGTACCTTCCCGTAGCAACCAGATATGTGATGATCCCAAATAAGCAGTTGACCGCAGCAATTGCCAACCCTCTAAAGGTTATCAGACGCCAATGATACCAACTCACGTCAGCGGGCGTAGTGGCTTGTATGTTACGGAAAAGGTCGTTGCTATAGAGGAAAATGAACTCCCCTAGTGCCACAGCCAATCCAGCGATGGTGACAGGGATACGCAAAGACCTAGCCTCCCTAGAAGAGACCGAGGAAGTGACAAATCCGAGAACTGCAATGTTTAGAATATGGGGGGCCACGATTGTTGGGGTACTGTAGTACAAATAAGTAGCGGGATCCGAAATGGAGCACCAAGTGCACTCCATCAATGGTTTTGGGCCATAAGCAGCATATAAAAGACGGCCTTCTCTTGTTCTGAGCGTATCAAGTAGAATTGCATCTTCATTGGATAGGCCTCGTAGGCCTTGTTTCAGCCGGAGGCTCTCTACCCTACGCTGAAGTACATCGTTGGGCGTCAGAAGAAGTCGCGCGCCAGTCGCTACGATGATATTCTCGCTCTGGAAGTAGGAAGTAGAGGACACGAGTGCGAGGAAGACAGTGAGAGCGAGAATATTCAAGCTGAATCTTGTACGACGATCAAGGGCTCGTGTCGGTGTTCGCCGTAAGTTGGCAGATCTGACAAAGGTCACGAGCCTTGGTACGAGTATAGGGCCGAACAGGAAGACGATTGTCTGAAGTCTGGAGAGGTCGATGTAAGCTCGCGTCGGACAGCTTTTGAGCTGGCTAAACTTACGTTGCCCACGAAACCATTTGCTTGGCGGCCCAATGCCTACTTTGCACGGGATTGGATCAAAATCGATAAACCGAGTGGATGCTTAAGTACCGGTGCGCCTTCAGGTGACAGGTGGAGATTGTATATTGGAAGTATGTAGGTGGTCCATGTGGTTGTTGTCAAACCGGGTCCACGCCGTACATACGTCAGTTTTGAGTTAGCGTGGCCTTTCCAACCCATGTCGTCATTGTTCCCGCTATCGATCCTTCTTTTTCTTTTTTTTTTCTTTTTCTTTTCTTTTCTTTTTTTTCTTTTTCTTTTTCTTTTTTCAGGTGATAAAAATGAATTTGCAAAGTGCTTTCATTGTGAGAGATACTTTATAAAGTACTTTAAGAAGAGGTACGTAAGTAAGTACTTACTTAATCGAAAGGGAGCAGGGGAAAGAGAAACACCGACTGACCAGGAAATTTGGGTGAGGTTGACTTCCAAGCCAAGCACAGGATACGAAACCCACCATTGCAGCCAACTGTTGACGGATTGCAATGTAAGCGCCAACCTTCTTCCTTCACACCCCTCCGGAAGCAAGTGTAGTACTCGATAGGTACTATATACAGTACTTCGATAACCTCCGACCGGCCCAGTCGCAAACGAACTGCCGCTGACCCCAGTTGCCTGACCAGATAGCTCCTCTAACCACCTCGATGCAATGGCTGACCCGGTGCTCCCAAATGGCACCTCGAAACGGCAGGAACCCGAGCCTTGGGACAATACAGATGAACCAGACGCAAAGAAGTTCAAGGAAGATAACCCAAATACCTCATACGGGTCCGACGGCGAACCAAAACTAGCCTTGGAGAAAGAAGGGATTCCACCGCCTCAAAATGGTCAAAGCCTAGTTCCTAAGGGTTATAGCATGAATGAACCCCCTACAGATCGAGCAGTTCGGATCTACGCAGACGGCGTCTTCGATCTCTTCCATCTTGGCCACATGCGACAACTCGAACAAGCGAAAAAAGCTTTCCCTAATACCTACCTTCTTGTTGGAATCCCGAACGATATCGAGACTCACAAACGAAAGGGTCTCACTGTTCTGACCGATAAGGAGAGGGCGGAGACCCTACGGCACTGCAAGTGGGTGGATGAGGTTATTGAAGACGCTCCCTGGATTGTAACACCCAATTTCTTAGAAAAACACGCCATCGACTACGTTGCACACGATGACGAACCGTACGCTGGGGCGGATACGGATGACATATATAAGCCCTGCAAAGAAGCCGGAAAGTTTCTGGTCACTCAGCGCACAGAAGGCATCTCAACCACATACATCATTACAAAGTATGTCGCGCCTTCGATGCCCCCACAACACCCGCAGCCATTAGATGCCCAAGCTGACATAAAGTGCGGTTCCCAGGATCGTGCGGGACTACGACAAGTATATCACTAGGCAACTAAGAAGGGGCACTCCACGGCAAGATCTCAATGTGTCATGGCTGAAGAAAAACGAACTAGACATAAAACGTCATGCAGTAGAGCTCCGCGATTCGATCAAAACGAACTGGACGACTACTGGGAGAGAGTTACGGGGTGAAATTGGGAAGTTCTGGTCGCCGCAGCCACAGAATCTCCCAGCACTATCGATCCCCGATAACTCCTCCAGTTCAGGTCTCGCACAGATCGATATCGGACGTTCTGCTTCACCGCACACGGATTTTGCAACCGGATACTCCCTCGGGTTGATAGGGGGTGTTCGGTCTTGGGTATTTCCACAGCCGCAACCACCACCTCTCTTCACCGTCTGGTAAGCTAATTCGGATTTACAGATGCAGGTACGATCGAACAGTAACCGTGGGTCCAAGGCTCCCTCCGCCGAGAACTCGGATCAAAGTGATGAGGAAGACCTGAGAAGGAAATCATTTTCCCCCACCCGAGAGCAGATGGATCAAACGATATAATGCGCAGTAAGCGTAGAGGGAAGCGGTGTTCGCTGCCACCAACGACACCTCAGAGTCACTGCCGCTGAGAAGCTGCTACTTCTTTATTTCTCGACTGTCGTTTTGGATAATAGGTCCTCTGCATGCAATCGCATGCTGATATATGGGGCAACTATGTAATACTTGGCCCTCAAGAGTGCCAATAGAAAACCTCGGTTGCCATCCATATGCTATGTGTCGAACTATTTTGCCAGCTATTGATTACCTATATGCCAAGAAATTAGAATGTGTTGCGTGAGAAGTACTTTCTTTCTTTCTCTCTTCTTTTTTTTTTTTTCACCAAAAGTTTTGATCAACCGCAATCAACCACACAAGCTGGGTTCAATCAGACAACATGCCGACAAGCACTGACGGGCGCCCCACGAAGAGGCTTCGGTCTCAATCGAACCAAAAAGTCGGTGAATCTCTTGGCCTGCACTCTTTACATCTCACCACAAGCTAATGGACAACGCCAGGGAGGGGTCGCAACTTCCACCAGCCCTTCGAATTCTTCAGAGAAGGGAGAGGCACACGACGGAAAATCCAATTACGAAAGCCCGGGGGTTGTATATCTTGCTCGTATACCCCATGGGTTCTACGAGGACGAGATGCGCGCCTACTTTGCACAGTTTGGAAGCATCGATCGCCTAAGACTTTGCCGGAATAAAGCAACTGGGAAATCCAAACACTACGCTTTCATACAATTTTCGTCGTCGGAAGTCGCACGCATAGTAGCGGAGACGATGAACAACTATCTGCTCTATGGGCACATACTGAAGTGCAAAACCCTCGAGGAAACGGAGTGCGATGAGAAAATGTGGGTTGGTGCAAATAGGAAATGGAAAGTTGCGCCGCTTGCCAAGATACGCCGACTCAAATATGAACGTAGGAGGCCCCCGGAGGCCTGGAGCAGGCTCCAGAAAAAGGAGGATAGCCGAAGGTCAAGCAAGGCTAAAAAGTGGGGGGACGCAGGTATCTCTTATAATTTCGAGGGCTGATTATGCCACAATACTTTATCACGACAAACATGTATATTAGCTTTGTTCCCCCGATCATATATCTCTTATATGACACGACTAGGAGCCGCAGACTTGGGCTCCAACCACGTCAATGCGAGCCCCATTAGAGCTGCTGTACAGGCACTCCACAAATTTACGCTAACGCTGCCCTGGGGGGCTTGTGGGAAGCACAGTATCCATTCTACGTAGTCCGGCAGCCATCCTCTCGGAAGCCAAAAGATTGGCTCCTTGCGGTGCCAGAATTGAATAAAGAAACCAATTGCCGAAAATAGTAGCCATCGAGTCGTTGAAATAATCTGAGCGAATCGCATCTTATGAGCGGTCACGGTTTCGGCTAGGTGGCTCAATCTGTTAGGACACCTCTATCATGCAGCAGAATGGGGAAAAAAATAAAGGAAAAAGCGAGGGTTCTCCGTCTGCTTATCGTACAGAGTTTTTCAAGTTCTGAGACCCTCTTATCATGTTCTCGTCTCAGCTTCGCCCA
This sequence comes from Arthrobotrys sphaeroides, assembly GCA_036971245.1. Lineage (NCBI taxonomy): Eukaryota > Fungi > Ascomycota > Orbiliomycetes > Orbiliales > Orbiliaceae > Arthrobotrys > Arthrobotrys sphaeroides. The sequence goes on from JAJTTW010000002.1 coordinate 3,977,283, forward strand.
CTTCGCAAACTCATCCTGGCTGCTGGTGGTTGCCATCTCTTTTCGGATCTTTAATACTTCGATTTGTTGCTGTCGAAGTGTCTTAGCATCGGTGGATGCTTGCGAAGGTACGATTTGCGCATAGATTTTCCAGATCTTTACTCGTCAGCGGGAATCATAAATCGGGTTAAAGGAGATACAAACCGTGGGAGCAAGGGCAACAAATATAGATGTTACATGCCATCCGACCGCGAGCATTAAAATGGTTATTAGTAAAGAGGACATGGTGGATGATGATGAAGTGCGATGCTTGTTATAAGATTATGAGGTATTGTGTTGATGAGAAAGTTGCTGCTTCAGGGCCCTTCAAGTTCCAAATGAACGTACGGCAACGCAAACGTACCCTGTACCGTGTAATAATTTATTTATTGTGCCGACAACAAATATGTTTTGAATATCAATCCAATACTGATTAATAAAAATTTATCATCTTAAATACCATGTTAATACTTACATATTAAAATATAATATTAATACCAGGCCTTGACATGGACCGGGCTCAGAACGGGTTGAGCCTGTTTCTTATATTTCAGATTTTCTTAAACAATATAAGGTGCAGGTAGCAGACAACAGCTTATATATTACTCAACAGCATATGGTTGGTTGTCTCCCAATACCTGCTGAGAATGACATTTTTGTTTATTACATTAACTACAGTACACTGAATTTATAATTAATAATATCAAGTTTTAATCTTTAATCTCTTATTCTGAAATATCTTGGAAAAAGGCTTAATATATTAAATATTAGTTTAAATTTATTTTATTTCATTCTGTTATTTTTAAAAGGAAAGATTATAATAAATTAGTTTGTTTTAATTAAAATTGTTTGTCACGCGACGGCCTAAGGTCCGCCACTAAGCTAACATAGCAAAAATCGTCAAACTATCGAGTCCTTACTCAATCACTCAAGCCATATATAAATAAATAAATTTTAAAACATTCAAACCTTCTCAACTCATCTCATTATATTCTCCTTTATGAATTCATTCTAGAGATCGACAAAAAAGCAATACAACCCGCCAAGAGTACTTGTGTTTTTGGTGCGAAGTTCATACAAAACGCATGTACTCTTGGCGGGTTATATTGCTTTTTTGTCGATCTCTAATTCATTCCATCTACTCAATACCCCTCAAACCAACAAATATAATAATAAATTTAAATTAAACTAATTAATTTATTTAATAATTTCTAAATAATTGTTATTACATTATTTAATATGATTTATATTCTGCCTGTATAAATTATAAAAAGAACCTTATTATTTATATAAAATTTAATACAAAAATTTATTATTTTAAGCAATTATAGCAAAAGTTTTTATAATCTCATACTAAACAATTTTAAAATAATTAAATTGTTGAAAAAAATTTTCAATAGTTTATCTTATAAATCAAATTAATACAAAAATATTAATAGATTTATTTAATAAAATGTCATGTAATAACCTGAAATCCACTACTAAATTAATGTAATAAAAATTATTAAACTATCAAATTCTTATTCAATCACTCAGACCATATATAAATAAATAAATCTTAGAGTGTTCGAGCCTTCTCGGCTCGTCTCGTTACATTGTTATTATAATGTATATATTTTTATATTATTATTATTTCTGAGTTTACTACTGTATTGCAGATTATGAACAATTACAGCTCGTAAACAATAACTCTCGACCCAATTTTTCACCCAAAATATCAAAACCTAACACCATACTATATTTTAAATTTAAAAAAAAAAACTAATATTCCTAAATAATTATTCAACTTTCAAATAAATTTTTTATAAATTATAAATATTAATTAAAAAACTTTTTAAATTTTATTACTTATTATTCATTTTAATATTTATTTTATTAAATAAAAATTATTATATTTTCATAACCAATAATCATATAATAAATAACAATATAATAATAAAAAATATTTTAAATACTCTTACTCATATTAACAAAAAAAATCATAATATATTAAAAATTATATAAAAATATAATATTAATTATTAATGTTTTTAATATTATTTAAATAATATCAATATTAAATTATATTCTTTAATAAATAAATTTCTAAATATTATATAAAAATAAAAATTAATAAATTAAATACTATATTATTTTGATGATGATTTTTTATTTTAATTTATCATTATTTTGAATAAAATATTCAAAATTTATTATTTTATTTATCTTAAAGTATTTAACTTCTATAAATTATAAATATTTTAATTTATAAATTAATTTAATAATTAATTAAAAAATTAAATTTTAAATTATATAAATAAAAAATATATTATAACAATTTTAATAATATTATTAAAATTATATTTTAATTATATAAATAAATATTTATAAATAATATTATTTTAATTATTATATTAATATTTTATAATTTTAAATTATTATTTAAAATAAAAATATAAAATAAAAAAATATATAAAATTTCAATAAAAAAAACATTATAATAGAACATAAACAATATTATTAAAATATTACTTATTATAATACTATAATTCAACTAATATAAAATAATAATAAAAAAAATATTATTATTATTAATTATATTAATATTATTAATATTAAAATAATATTATTAATTATTATTTTTAAAAATATTTATTATATAAAAGACTAGTATATTATATTAAAAAACAAAAAAATCTTTTTTAATATTATTTAAAAAAAATAAATAAATAATATTTTAAATATTAAATAAATATATAAATTTAAAATTTTTTTACAACCACCCCAATCATTTAATAATTTTAAAATTAGGTTATTATTTTTTAATAGTTATAAATCACACATTTTTATTAAATTTTTAAATCTATATTATATTAATAATATTAAATTATTATATATATTATTATATAACATATATTTTTTATAATCTTTCAATATTATATTATTTAAATTATTATAATAATACTATATATCTAATATCATTAAAATTTTATTTAGTATAAATTATTAAATATTTTTATTAAAAATTTAATTTTATCAAATATTTATAAAAATATATAATAAAACATTTATTAAAAAAAATATAATATTAATATAACATTAATTTAGATACTTTTTATTTAATTCTAATTTTATTATCAAATAATATAAAAAATTATCTCTTTTATTAATCAAAATATTTATTACAAATATTATAAAAATATTTCAAATATTAATAAATATTATTAATATCAAAAAACAAATTACAACTCATAATATCTTACTAATATAAAACTATTTAATAAATATATTTATTAAATTAATAAAATTAAATATTATATGTTGTAATTTATTAAAAATATAATTTAAAATATTATAAATAATTAATAAAAAGATTAAATAATATAATAATCAACATTATTTAATATTAAAACAAAATAATAATTATCTAGTTATTAGTAAAAATATATAATAAATGAAAGTAAATCTAAAAACAAAATAATAAATAAATTTAGCAAAATTATATCAATTTAAATATCATGAACATTTTTTTAAGCAATTTATATAATCTGTATTTGTTACAATCATTATTGATAGTACTAGTATATTTAATAAATAGTTAATAAAGATTAGTAATCATATAATTTTTAACAACAATATTAATGTTATTATAAGTAGTGATGAGATGTTTGAAATATCATCTAAAAATTATTCAAATGTAGATTAAGTTGATACTTTTTAAACAATCAAAACCCAACGCGGCGTTGAGTTATGTTAGAAATAATTAAAAAAGATCAGATCGCAAATTATTGTTTATGAGCTACAAATGTTTATAATCTGCAACATACGAGTAAGCTTATTTAAATATATAAAACAATAAAAAAATATATTTAATATCATTTAAAATCTAAAATTTTAATTATTTATTTATTTTTTAAAGTTTTTTTCTATCAAGTTTGGTTATTAAAAAATAGTGTTGGTGTTATGGATCGGCCCGGCCCTAAGTAGATAGATAGAACCCAGGCCTCAACCTACCTAATAGAACCATCCATCATTCAATTTATCAAATCCTTAGTAACATTTAATAATATCATAATTATCAGATTGTTTTATACATTCATAAATAATTTAATTTATAACATCTAATATGAACTAGATTATATCTATTAAACCAACTTTAATCAAACCAAATAACCTATTATTAATTCTATCAAAACAACAATTTAAATCCTAAATTTTAATTAACCTCAAAATATATAATAAATAATATATATTTTAGTTTCACAATCTAAACATTCATCAGGAAAAAAACACAGTTCCATCGCGCTCCATCTTTTTATTGGATAGAAAGCCTTCCATCACGCTCCATCGTATTCCATTATGCTCCATTTTGTTTATCAGATCCATTTAACACCACAATAAAACCATTATAAATCTGTATAAAATTTTTATTTAAATATTAGTATTATCTTCATTATCATCCTCATTATTATTTTTATTATTTATAAAAATATTTGATTCTATATTTTCTTCATATATATAAATCTTATTCCAAATATTAAGATCAATATAAATATTAAAAAAATATAAATCAATCTTATATAGTATAATATAAACAAGATTTAAAATAAATCAAATAAAAATAATATTTTAATATGATTAATAATTTTTTTTTACATAATTTATAAAAAGTGTCACAACCTTCATACATCCAGTATAGAAGGTAGGCACATGACAAACATCCCTATTCTCCTTACTTCTTATTTTACATTTTTATTATCCTATAAAATTATTTTTTTTATAATATTTTAAATTACTATTTATCTCAAACATTAATTTATATTTTTTAATTTATTATGTTCATTTAACATATTTATTTTTTTTAATTAAATAATTTAATATTAAAAATTCCTAATTATTTAAATTATTTATTTATAATATATTAAATATAATTATATTTTATTAAAACCAACATAAAAAAATATAATTTTTATAATATTTATAATAACTTATATTATACTAAAAACAATATAAAAAATATAAATATTTATATTATATTTATATAACATATACTATTTTTATATATTTAAACTTTATATATTTAAAGATTTTTTTGAATAATAATATTTTAATTTATTTTTAAATTTTATTAATTAATTTATTTTTTAAATTTATTATTATAGTAATTTTATTTTATAATTTTTATTTTTAAATCTTTTATTTTTATAAAAAGAATTATATTTTTAATTTAATTTTTTAATTTAACCTATAAATGTTTTTCTTTTAAAACAATAAACAAAACAAAAAATTAGAAAAAAATTAATTAAATAGGATTAGTTGTTTTAAAAAATTAAAAACCTTAATAATCTAAAATAAATATAATATTTTAATTAATTTTTTTATTTTAAATTAAAAAAAAAATTTATATATATTAAATAAAAATAATTATAAAAATATAATAAACATAAATCTATCACAAAAATACAAAAATATAAAAAAAATATTTCCCCTATTAAAAAAAAAATATTAATATAATATTTATTATAAATACTATATTAAACATATTAACAAGTTAATAAAATTTAATTTTTACTCTAAAAATCTATAAAATATATTATAAAAAAAAAATATATCAAATATAAAAAATATTATAAATAATAAAAACAAATTTATATATAAATTATTAAATAATTTTTATATTATTTTAAAGAATAATAGTAAAAAAAACAAAAACTACTAATAATATTATATAAACAAAATTTTACTTTAAAAAATTATAAAAAAGATATTTTTTGTCTATTAAAATTATATCTGAAATTATTGAATTATCAATAAAAATATAATTAATAAATCAAAAATTTAAAAACTTCATAAATTTTTAAATAAAAATTAAAACAATATCAAAACTATTATTATATTATTATATAAACAATCTATTCTCAAAAATTTTTAACATTATTAATATAACTACTATTATCATTTTCAAACATATTATAAAAAAAATAACTATTAATAAACAAAAATTTAATTTAAACACAAACATCACCTATTTTATTCTTCCACCAAAATTAATAAATAAAAAAAAAAATAATTAAAAAATTTATTTAAAAACTCAAATATTTTAAAAAAATTAAAAATTTTAAAAAATTCAAATCCTTCTAAAAAATTAAAATCTCCAAAAAATTTAAACAATAAATCAAAAAATACAAACAATAATAATAATAATAAAAATTTTTATAAAAAAATCAATTATTTATTTACCAACAAATTTTTTAAAATCACAAATCCTAATAAATTTCATAAAAAATCAAAAAAATTTAACTAATTTTTTTATTAACTTTTAATATAATTTATTCTTCAAAAAAACTAATTTTTTAATAATATTATTAAAATAATATATATAAAATTATTTTTTAAAAAATTAATTTTTTAATTTTATATTATTTATTATTATTATTACCATAATAACAATAATAAAAAAAAACTTTATAATAAAAATATTTAAAAAATTATCAATATTTATAGTAAGTTTATTAAATTTTTCTAATAATTTTACAAAAAAAATAATAAATATCTTTGTATATAAAAAAAATTTAATATTTTTAAACAGATTAACTTTACTCAAAATTATTTCTATTAATTTAACCAACTTACCATTCTTATTAAATAAAACAAAACTAATTTTTATTATAGGACCAAAAAAGATTTTAAGAGAAATCTTAAACTTTAAATTATTTTAAAAAAATATTATAAAAAAAATAATAAAAATCTTTTTAACTATATAAAAATATAATAGATTATTATCAAAATTAACAATTTAATTTTTAAAAATTCTAAAAAACAATTTTATTAATCTAATAATAAATCTTTCAGAAATTTAAATTATTAAAAAAATTATTTCCAAAATAAATTTTTTAAATCTAAGAAATTTATTTCCTTTATTTTAAATAATAACAAATTAAATTAGTAAAAAAAAGTTAATAAATATTTTTATTTTAATAAAATATTTAAATTAATATTTATAAAATTAAATATTATTTATATTTATTCTTATAATTGTTTATTATATAAATTAAAATTTAATATATTTTTATATTTTAATTATAATAAACTAAAATATTTCAAAAATTATTATTTAAAACTTTAAAAAAATATTATATAAT
>JAJTTW010000003.1:2483497-2500839 GCA_036971245.1 Arthrobotrys sphaeroides
AAAAAAAAAAAAAAGAACATTATATAAAAATTAAAAAAAGTAATATATAAATTAAAAAAAAATATCTAATTATAATACAAACAACTATATAACTATTTACAAAATAAAAATTTTGAATGATTTAATAAAAATTATTATTTTTAGGTAAATAAAAAAAAATAAATATACATAATCATCCATATAAACAACATATTAATGATAGTATTTGTTACACTTGTTCTAGGTTGCCAAGGCTTTTAACTTCCTAAAATAGTTAGTTCTACTTAACTAGTTTTTTTCTAGTCTTTTACTCCATTTATTATTTTAAGGAAAAAATATTTATGGGTTGGATTAAAAAACTAAATTAAAAGTATAACTCCTTCTATGGGGGTAAAAAATTCAAAAATAAAAATTATAAAATAATATTACTATAATAATAAGTTTAAAAAATAAATTAACCAATAAAATTTAGAAGTAAATTAAAATATTATTATTTAAAAGTATTTTTAAGTATATAAAATTTAAATATATGAGAATAATATATGTTATATAAATATGGTGTGAATGTTTATATTTTTTATACCATTTTTAGTATAGTGCAAGTTATTGCAAGTATTATAAGAATTGTGTTTTCTTGTGTTAGTTTTAGTAAAATATAATTATATTTAATATATTATAAATAAATAATTTAAATAATCAGAAATTTTTAATATTAGACTATTTAGCCAAAAAAAATAAATATATTAAATAAATATAATAAATTAGAAAGTATAAATTAATATTTAAAATAAGTAATAATTTAGAATATTATAAAAAAAATATTTTTATAAAATAATAAAAATATAAAATAAGAAATAAAAAAAACAAAAATATTTATTACATATTTATTTTTTATACTAAATGTATAAAGATTATAATATTATTTTTTTTTTTTATAAAAAAATTTTTAATAGGAAATATTTTTATATAAAATTTTTTTATATAAGAGGAGATTTAAGTGGGGTAATAAATTAATAATAAAAAAATTTTATATGGGCAAAAATTGTATATAGGATTTTATATAAGAGAATTATTTTATATAGGATATATAAATTATATAAGTAATATATATTATAAAAAAGTTATAAAATATTAATAAAAAGGAATTAAAACTTTAATTATTAAATAATTTTATAATCAGAAATAAATAATATTTTCATATTATGTAACAGAATAAGGTTTAAAAAAAAATAAATAAAAATATATTAATATAAAAAGATATTTATTTTTTTTAAATAATTAAAATTATAAAATTTAGAATTGAAAATCTTAGTCCATATTATTACTATAATTAGTTAAAAATTTATTATATAATGTTGGCAGGAAATAAAAAATGTTTAATTTATATTAAAACAAAAAAATTATATATAATATTTTTAAATAAATTATTTATTTTTATAGTTTATTTTATAAATAATTTATTGATATTTGTGTAGTAGAACATCTTTCTAAATTATATATTTATAAAATAAAAAAATTAATTATAACTTTATTTAAACTAAAAATTCTTTAATAAAAAATAAAAAATATTTAATCAAAATTAGAAAAAATACAATTTAAATTAAAAAAAAATAATAAAAAAATTTAATACTATAACAATTGAAATTTTTTATAAACAACATAAATTTAATATTATTATTAAAAAATATACCAAAAATATAAAACATACAAAAATATTATTAAAAAAATAAAAAATATTAAAAAACATAGTTGTTTTTGATTCAAAAAAAAAAACTTTAAATTTAAAATTTTTGGTAATTGGTTTTATAATAGATTATTATAATAATAATCTATTTATAATAAATAGTTTAAATCTAAAAATTTGGTTGTTAAATTTCAATATTGTAAAAGATATTTATAATAGTATAGGTACTTTTAAAAAAATAATAATAATTCTATTAATAAATTTTTTTAATTTTATTAATTTTAATATGGTTTTTAATAATTTGGGTTGTATAACTAAAATAAAAAATATTTTAAATAATTTATTTTAATCTTTTTTTATTTATATTTTAAATAAATATATTAATTATATTTTATTTAAATTATATTTAAAATTTAGTCCTTTTTATTAATTTTATGATTTATATAATCAAGTTTTTTTAATTAATTATTTGATAGTTTTCTAATAGAATGTATTTATTTTTCTAGATATATTTTAATATTTAAGAAATGTAAAAAGAGAAATTAGATTTTTAATATAAAAAGTTCTTATTAAATTTTTATATATATAGATAAGATTATAGGTAAATATTGGTGAGTATGATTTCTATAATTTATAATCTTTTTTTAAAAATATTAATTTTTTTTAAATCTTTCTCTTTTCTTTTTTAATATTACAATGTTTTACTATTAAGCAAACATTTTAAATTATCTAAAAAAATCTTTAACAAAGTTTAATAAAATATTCTTTTCAAGAATTTAAAAATTATTTTCTAAATTATAAAGTAGAAATCATCTGATTAAATAACAATTTTCTTCATCAGATCCTTTAAAGATCTTTTTAATATTATAAAAAATATTATCTTCTAATTTAATTACTTTAATATTTGGATTTTTTTTAAAATCTGATAATATTAATTTAAAAAATAAAATATAAAATATTCTATAAATTTGAATAAATCTAAGTATATTTAAAACATACTAATATTTTCTTAATTTCTAAAAAATAATATAAAATCTAAATTTTTAATAATTAAGTTTTTTGTTAGATTAAACTATTTTAAAATTTTATGCAAACAGATATACTTTATTTTTTTTTTTTAATAAAGGGGTTTCTTTTCGTTTAAGATTATAATAATAAGCTATTTATTCTTAAAAAAATTAAATATCTTTTCAGAAATTAATATAAAAATTTTTCATATTTTCCATATATTTATTAGCTTTAAAAACCTGATCTTTTGGTTAAAGAGGGGATAAAATAGCTTTTAGTATTTATTTTATAAAAGTTTTAAATAGACTATGCTTGATTATTAAATATTAAAAGTTATTATAAATAAATTTTATTATTGATAATAAAAATAATTAATTATTTTAAGCATAATTTAGAAAATATTAAAGGTAGATTTTAAAGATTTAGATAAATTATTTAATTATTTTATTAGTTTAAATATGATTTTTAGTTATAATATTAAGTTTTATTTTAGTTTAATTTATAAAAAAGTTTTAAAATTTATTAATAAATAATAAATTTTGGTTAGAAATATGTTTTTTTTAAATATTATATTTGTAAAAAATATGTTTATTGTAAATAATTTGTATTTTTTTTGTTTTTTAATTATTATTTTAAAATATGAAAATAATAATTTTAATAAATTTATTAGTGTTACACCTGTCCCAGGTTGCCAAGGCTTTTTGGCTTCCTGAAACAGCCAGTCCCACTTAACTAGTCTCTTTCCAGTCTTTTGCTCCGTTTATCGTCCTAAGGGAAAAGCATTCATGGGTTGGATTAAAAGGCTGGATTGAAAGTATAACTCCTTCTACGAGGGTAGAAGGTTCAAAAATAAAAACTATAGAATAATATTGCTGTAGTGATAAGCTTGAAAGATAAGTTGACTGATGAGGTTCAGAAGTAAATCAGAACATCATTATTCAAAAAAATCCTTAAGTACATAAAGCCTGAATACATAAGAATAATATATGTCATACAAACATAATATAGGTACTTACATTTTTTACGCCATTTTTGGCACAGTACAAATCGTCGTAAGTGTTGCAGGAATTGTGCTTTCTTACACCAGTTTTAGCAAAGTACAACTGTACTTAATGTATTATAAATAAATAATTTGAATAGTTAAGAATTCTCAGCATTGGACCATCCAGCCAAAAAAGACAAATATGCTAAACAAACATAATGAATCAGAAAATGCAAACTGATGCTTGAGATAAACAATAGCCCAGAATATTATAAAAAGAATGATTTTGTAGGAAAATAAGAATGCAAAACAAGAAGCAAAGAGAACAAAAATGTTTATCATGTGCCTACCTCTCATACCAAATGTATGAAAATCGTGACACTATCTCCTTCTTTCATAAGGAAATTTCCAGCAGAGAATATTCCCGTGCAGGATCTTCTTGTATAAAAAAAGACTTAAATAGGGTAACAAATTAGTAATGGGAGAATTTCGTATAGGCGAAAATCGTGTGCAAGATTCCATACAAGAGAATTATCCCATATGAAATATATAGATTATATAAGCAACATATACTATAAGAAAGTTGTAAAATGTCAATGAAAAGGAATCAAAACTTTAATCATTAAACAATCTTGCAGTCAGAAACAAACAACACTTTCGTATTATGCAGCGGAACAGAGTTCAAAAAAAAACAAATAAAAATATACCAACATGGAAGGATATTCGTCCTTCTCAAGCAACTAGGATTACAAAGTTTGGAACTAAGAACCTCAGTCCATATCATCACTATAATCAACTAAAAATTCGTTGCATAATATTAGTAGGAAACAAAAAATATTCGGTCTGTACCAAGGCAGGAAAACCATATACAGCACTTCCAGGTAAATTGTTCATTTCTACAATTCATTTTGTAAGTAATTCACTAATACTTATGCAGTAGAGCGTCTTTCTGAATTACACGCTCATAAAACAAAAGAATTAACTGCAGCTTTATTCAAACTAAAGGTTCTTCAACAAGAAATAAAAAATACTCAATCAAAACTAAAGAAAATGCAGTCCAAGTTAGAAAAAGTAATAGAAAAATTTAATACTACAACAACTAAAATTCTTCACAAGCAACGTGAACTTGGCATCGTTATTAAAAAGCATACCAAAAGTATGAAACATGCAGAAACATTGCTGAAGGAATGGGAAACATCAAAAAACATAATTGCTTCTAACTCGGAGGAAGAGGCTTCAAGTTTAGAACCTTCAGTAACTAATCCTATAATAAATCATTATAACAGTAGTCTATCTGTGATAAATAGTTTGGATTTAGAAATTTGATTATCAGATTTCAGTACTATAAAAAACATCCATAGCAGTATAGGTACTTCCAAAAAGGTGGTAACAATTCCATCGGTGGATTTTTCTAATTTTATCGATTTCAATATGGTTCTTGATGATTCGGGTCGTATGACTAAGATAGAGAACATCTTAAATGATTTGTTTTGATCTTTTTTTGTTTGTATTTCAAATAAATATATTAATTATACCTTGTTTAAATCGTGTTTGGGACTTAATCCCTTTTATTAACTTTGTAACCTATATAGTCAAGTTTTTTCAGTTAACTGTTCGATAGTCTCCTGGTAAGATGCATCCATTCTTCCAAACGTATTTTAACGTTTGGGAAATGTGGGAAGAAGAGTTGGACTTCTAATACAGGGAGTTCTTACTAAGTCCTTACATATGTAGATAGGGTTGTGGGTAGATGTTGGTGAGTGCGATTTTTGTAGTTTGTAATTCTTTTTTTTGAGAATATTAATTTTTTTTAGGTCTTCCTTTTTTCCTTTTTGGTGCTGCAACATTTTACTGTTGAGCAGGTGTTCCAGATTGTCTAAAAAAATCTCTAACAAGGTTTGGTAAGATGTTTTCCTTAGGAATCCAAGAATCATCTTTTGGATTATAAAATAAAGATCATTTGATTAGGTAACGGTTTTTTTTGTCAAATCTTTTAAGGATTTTTTTAACATTATAAGGGGTATTATTTTCTAGTTTGATTGTTTTGGTATTTGGATTTTTTTTAAGATTTGGCGGTGTTGGTTTGAGAAGTAAAACGTGGAATGTTCTATAGATTTGGGTAGGTTCAGGTATGTCCAAAACATATTGATGTTTTTTTAATTTTTGGAGAATGGTGTAAGGTTCAAATTTTTGATAGTTGAATTTTTTGTTAGGTTGGGTTGTTTTGAGGTTTTGTGTAAGTAGATATGTTTTATCTCCTTTTTTCAATGAAGGGGCTTCCTCTTGTTTGAAATTGTAATAGTAAGCCATCTGTTCTTGAGAAAATTGGATGTCTTTTCGGAGACTGGCATGGAAATTCTTTATGTTTTCTATGTGCTTATCGGCTTCGGGGATCTGGTCTTTTGGTTAAAAAAGGGGTAAAATGGCTTTTAATATCCATCCCATAAGGGCTTCAAATGGACTATACTTAGTTATCAAATGTTGAGAGTTATTATAGATGAATTCTGCCATTAATAGTAGGGATAACCAGTTATTTTGAGTATAGTTTAGAAAATATTGGAGGTAGATTTTGAGGGTTTGGATAAGTCATTCGGTTGCTCCATTGGTTTAAACATGATTTTTAATTGCAATGTTAAGTTTTGTTTTGGTTTAATTTATAAGAGAATTCCAAAACTTGTTGGTAAACAGTGGGTCTCGGTCAGAAATGTGTTTTTTTTGAACACTATATTTGTAAAAGATATGCTTGTTGTAGACAACTTACATTTTTTTTACTCCCCAATTGTTATTCTAAGGTATGAAGATAGTAATTCTAATAAATTTGTTGGTGATTACTAGTATTTTGTTGTATAAAGTGTTCGTAAGAAAATTTTGGGATTCCGGTAATTTTTGTATAAAATCATAAGTGATGATTTTAAAAAGTGAAGAGGGTATGTTGTGAGCTTCAAGTGTTCTGTAAGGTTTATGTTGGTTGGGTTTATTCCTTCGATATATATCGCAAATATTAATATATTTCTAGATTACCTTGCACATTCCAGGCCAATAATAATCTTTGGTGATGAGTTCAATAATTCTTTCTATTTTTAAATAACTATACACTAAAGAATCATGATGTATTAACATCATTTCAGTTTGGAATTTTTTGCTAAAAACATAGAAATTTTCTCAGAAAAGAATAATTCCATTTTGTTGTGTGAAATGTTCTGGTATGTTATCAGATTTATTGAGAATTTGTTTGGTGATAGAGTTGTTTGGATAGGCTTGTTGTAATTTTTAGTAGAATTTGTTGTTTAGTTCGTAAATTGTGAGGTTGAGTGTCTTATTGATTGTGAGGTAATCGTTTTCTTGCTTGAATATTATTTTTTTATCGGGTTTAACATTATTTATGAGGTTTGATTGTTTATTGATGGTATTGGCAAAAGTATTTTTTTTTTTTTTGAAGTGTAGAATTCGTATATTGAATTTATATAGGGTTTTTTACCATCGAACTTGGTGTTTACTAAATTTTTTAGTGGTTATAAAGGTAGTAAAATTTTTATGATTGGTGAGAATAATAAATAATTCTTTTTTTTGAAGGTAGATTTGCTATTTTTTACATACTTCTATGATAGCCATAAGTTTTTTGTTGTGGATGGTATATCGTAGTTGAATGGCGTCAAATTTATGAGATAGGTAGGTAATGGGGTATTATTCATTGTCAGAGTGTAGTTGAAATAAGCAGGCTTTTAGAACTGCTTTAGAAACATTGGTTTCAACTTTTATAAAAAATTTTAAATCAAAAATTTTAAGAATTGGTGTTGAAATAAAAACTTTTTTAAGGATTTTGAAAACTTATTATCATTCGGGTATGATTTCGAATTTTATGTTTTTTTTGGTGAACTCGCTTAGAGCTGCTAACATATAGCTGTATTTTCGAATGAATTTTTGATAATAATTACAAAGTCTTAGAAATGATTATACATCGGTAACAATTTCTAAAATTGGCCAATCCTGAATAACTTAAACCTTTTTTGGATCCATTTTGACACCATTCAGAATAACAATGGCTCCTAAAAATGCACATTCGGTAACTTCAAATTCTGACTTTTCAAGGGATATTCGTAAATTGGTTTTATTAAGTGCTTCAAATATTAAATTAACATGTCTTCAATATTCTTCTCAAGTTTTACTAAAGATTAGAATATCATCAAAATATACAACACAAATGTTGTCTAGGTAGTCGACTAAGACATAATTCATCAATGCTTAAAACATAGCAGGGACATTGGTGAGTTCTATAGGCATAACCATATATTTAAATAAATTATAACAACATCTAAAAACTGTTTTCCATTCTTTTTCTAAATTTACACATACATGATAATATCCATTGATAAGATCAAGGCATGAAAAATATTTGGCTCCAAGAATTTTGTCAAAAAATTCATTAATGAGTAGTAGGGGTCCTGTGTCTTTGATAATAATGGCATTAAGACTGCAATAGTCTATGCATATTCGTAGCTTTCCATTAGGTTTTGGAACAAACAGGATTGGGTGTTTTGTGGGAGAATTAAAAGGTCGTATATATCCTTTTTTGAGGTTTTCGTCAATATATTCTCGTAGTGTTGCAGTTTCTTTTTCAATACAGGCATAGATAGGTAAAAATTTGGGTTGAGTTTTTTCTTTAAAAAATATTATATATATAAATTAATTGATTTCAAATAAAAATTCTGATTTGTTGGGGGGTTTAAAAACTCTATAAATAAGTTTATTAATCCATTCAAATATTTTTTTTTCATTTTTTGGCATTTCCTTAATACATAAAAACATTCTTCTAAAAATTTAAGATTTATTACATAATCAATTCTTGATTTCCTTCTGAGATAAATGTTGGGTAAAGCATAAATAGGTTTCTTTTGGTGTAGATTTTTGTTTTATTAAATTTTTTAAAAAAATATATTAACAATAACATTGAGAAAATATAAGGGTTTTGTTTTTTTAATTGATTTCTGGGTTATATAACCAAACCCAATCATATCCTAAAATGAGATTATATCCCATATCTAAAATATCAAAAATAATTTCTTCAATATATCCTTGAATTATTAAAATAATAATTATTTCTTCTTTAATTATTCCAATAACATCAATATTAAAAACAGATACTTCTATAAATATTTTTTTTCATTTTTTGGTGAAATTGAGTTTTAAAATCATATAAAAATGAATATATCCTGTTTCTACTCCAGGGTCAAGGAGAGTGTGTGCTAAGATACCATTAATGTGTAAAGGAAAAATAAGATGAGATTGGTTTAGTTAATGAGTTTTGTTTTTTTAATCTTGTTTTAAGATGTGTAAACTAAATTGTTCAGATAACATCACTTCCTGAAACTGATTTAATTTAACTCAACATTAAAATTAATGAAATCCATAAGATTGTTGTCAATATTTCCTAAATCAATTCCTGTTTTTGAACCAAAGTTATCCAAAAAGAATTTTTGGGTACTTTCTCCACTAAAATAGTCAAAATCTAAAGATTCAAAATGTTTGTTTTTAAAGATTACTTCAAAATCATATAAAACAAGAGTTGATTCCATATAAACGTCTCCATTAGTGAGCATTTGTAGATCGCCTAATAGATATTCATCAGGGTGCACTTTTTCCAAGTAACTAAGGAATTTGTGCCAGTTTTTGCATCATACGAGGTAGCTTAGGTATCCCCATCCTCGAGGGAATTTTTCTGCTTCAATTCTTTTGAGAATATGGTTGTAACCAATTCAACTAGCCTATTCTTTGGCATGATATTTGTATAGATGTCTTCGGTTATACATTATAAAATTGACTTTGTTGGTACAAAAAGTTTTATTGTAAGAATCTGGTCCATAGCATTTAGGTAATATGTGGGAATGAAAAAATTCCATGGATGGTAAGGTGACTTGTGAAAAGGGGTTCGGTGGATTGTAGGGATTTTTCGTAAAGGCGTTGATGAGCTAATTCAGTGCTTTCTCCAGCTCTACACATGTCAACATATATATTTTGTTGAATGAAAATTTTGAATTTTGGGCAAGGATGGTAATTACAACATTGGAAAGAATATTAGCCTTTCTTAGGTTTCCATAAGGCCATGGTGATGTCGTTACCAATGTATTTGTACCAATTAAAGAGGCAATGATTACAAATTGACATAACTTCTTCATATATAAGATAATCGGATTGTCTGTTTTTACAAAGTTTATAAAAAAATCGTCGAATTTATAAACTTTTTAATAGTAAATATCCTATAATATTAGGTTTATAAATACATAAAAAAATTTTATTTGTTGAAGAATCAAGATTGTTAATAACTTTGTAATATTAAGCCCAATAATTTGCAAAACATTCACTATAACATTTTTTTTGAACATACCATAACACAACACGATATTCCAATTTGTTAGATCATTTTTACAAAATCATTAGATTATGTTCTGCAAATCCACATCCAAAGCAGTTCTCGCAAATATATGAAAGAAGTTTGTCTCCTTTGAAAAGAGGTATATCTTCAATAATTTGATGGCAAAGTTTGTATTTTCTTTCGGGTGTTTGAAGCGTTTCGGGGAGTTCTAGGATTGGACGTAGGATGGTAATGTAAAAATATAGGATTAATTTTCAAATATCAGTGTAAACTTATCAGTAAGTTTGTTGATCTTCTTATAGGTAATATTGGAATAACATTCTACTGGATAGGCGTACATAGTATTAATACATTCCAAAACACAGGTTATTCCAGAGCCAATAATATTCAATTTGATTTAATTTATCAAAACAAATAAAATACAAGATCACTTCTTCGTCTTCTGTTACTTCCAACTTTGAAATTAGCATTTCTTTGTTTGAGGTAAATTCTACTTCTATTTTGACTTCCATCTCTTTTTGTAAATTGAGAACAACTTGTGTAAGCAGTTTTACTTACGCAATATCTTCTTGTGGAGTGATTTTAGAAAAATCAGATAGCGATTTAGTGATATTGAAAATTTCTTTTTAAATTTGTTTAAAGTTTTTAAAAGTGGAATAATAAATCATTTGCAGATGATATATTAGTTTCTTTTCTTTATGCTGGGTGTTGCAAACTTGTTACTAACTTTTATATTATGTAATATTTTTCTGAGGTTCTGGGCAACAATTTCTGAAATGTTTTGGTTTGTTACAGTTAAAATATAAAAATATATTAAATTTTGGTCCACATGGTAAATGATTATGAGGATAGGTATAAGTAGTATTCAGTTCCATAGATATTGGCCCAAATGTTTTGTTAAAATGGAACCATCCATCAGCTCTTTTTTGCCAGTTAGGCTTGTTATTGTTTGGGGTGAAAAGAGTGGATTTTTTAGATCTGAAGGATTTGTTTTAGAAATGATTTTTCTGGTAATTCGAGTTTCTGAAGGGTTTGTTGTTAGATCGGTAGGACTGTTCCTTGGAATTCCTAAAGGTTAGGTCATTAATTTTGATGGCGGTTTGTTGCATTTCTATGTGATTAAAGGGGTTTTCATCATCCTTCCTGTGGTGTTCTTCCAAAGTGACTTGAAGTTTGAGATCTCTCTTAAGATCTTTTTTGGCCCTGTAATAGAGGTTAGTTTTGTCCCATTTGGTGAGAATGGTAAGTTGGTTGAATTGGTGGAAATAATTTCGAGCAGAGCTGGTCTGTTTGAGAGTGTTAAGCTTTTTTTGTGTGTGAAGGTGTTTATTGTCTTTTTTGTAAAGTTATTGGAGAAATTTGATGAACTTGTTGTAGATGTTGATGACTTTTTAAATGTTTTTGTTGCAAAGTTTCTTCTTGTTGTCGTTGTCGTGGCAGTGATGATAATAGGTAATGTAGGATTGAAGAATTGGTCTTTTAAGGAACGATCCCGCATATACTACTTTGGTAGTATCGTCAGGGAATCGGTCTCTTTAAAGAGCGAATTGTACTGAGAGTTGATAGAGGAATTGGTCGAGTTTTTCTGGTTCTCCATGAAACTTATTAAAGTCTGCAACTCTGGGGGGTTTGCTGGTAAGTAGGCGGTTGATCTTTTTATAAAGATCTTCATCATTGTTATTGTTGTTTAGATCCCCTAGTCCATTGCCTGGGTCTCCTGGAGGTCCTGACCCTCCGGGAGGACCTGAGCCTCCTGGGGCTCCTGATCCCCCTGGGACGCCCGAGCCTCCAGATGAGTTTTCTGGTTGTTTTTCTTTATTTGTTGGTTCCGGTGGAAGAATGGGGTAGGTGACGTTTGTGTTTGAACTGGACCCTTGTTCGTCGATAGCCATTCCTTCCATGGCATGTTCGAGGGTGGTGGTAGTAGCCATGTCGATAATGTCGAGGATTTCTGAGAATAGACTGTCTGTGCGGTGATGTAATGGTGGTTTTGGTACTGTTTTAACTTCTGTCCAAGAATTTATAAAATCCTTAAATCTTTGACTTGTTGGTTGTACTTCTACTAATGACTCGATAGTTTCGTATGTGATTTCAATAGACGAAAGGCATCCCTCTCATGGTTCCCTAAAGTAAAACCTTGTTTATGTAGTACTGTCAGTAATTTCTGTTCTTTTACCATTGCTTTTTAAGATAATGTAAAAATTGTTTAATGATCTATATGTAGATTCGTCTTCGCTGTCTGTAATGTTTTTTGCGCCCGATGTGTCTTCTTCTTGTAGTATATCTTGTAAATCTCTGGGGTAGGGGCTGAATTCTGCTAGCTTGTTAGTATGTCTGATATAGTACCTGTGATAAGTGTTGTATCGATGTTTCTTTTTTAATGGAGGAGATATCTCTTCTGTGTCTTCGTATTCTTGTGATAGACTTGTGTCTGTTGCGTCCTCGTAGCTACTTTTACCTGACATGCATGAATCTTCTTTTCGACTTAAGATAGGAGGATCGGTCAAAGTGTTACACCTGTCCCAGGTTGCCAAGGCTTTTTGGCTTCCTGAAACAGCCAGTCCCACTTAACTAGTCTCTTTCCAGTCTTTTGCTCCGTTTATCGTCCTAAGGGAAAAGCATTCATGGGTTGGATTAAAAGGCTGGATTGAAAGTATAACTCCTTCTACGAGGGTAGAAGGTTCAAGAATAAAAACTATAGAATAGTATTGCTGTAGTGATAAGTTTGAAAGATAAGTTGACCGATGAGGTTCAGAAGTAAATCAGAACATCATCGTTCAAGAGGATCCTTAAGTATATGAAGCCTGAATACATGGGAATAGTATATGCTATACAAATATGGTGTGGGTGCTTGCGCTTTTTGTGCCGTTCTTGGCACGGTGTAGGTTGTCGCAAGTGTCGCAGGAATTGCGCTTTCTTGCGCCGGTCTTGGCGAAGTGCAACTGCGCTCAATGTGTTGTGAACAAACAATTTGAACAGTCGGGAATTCTCAGTATTGGACCATCCGGCCAAAAGAGACAAACATGCTGAGCAAACATAATGAGTTAGAAAGTGCAAGTTGATGCTCGAGATAAGCAGTAGTCTGGAATATTATAGAAAGAATGATTCTGTGGGAAAATAGGAATGCGAAACAAGAAGCAGGGAGAACAGGGATGTTTGTCACGTGCCTACCTCTCATACCGGATGTATGGAGGTCGTGACAATTAGTAATTATTAGTATTTTATTATATAGAATATTTATAAAAAAATCTTGAAATTTTGATAATCTTTATATAAAGTTATAAGTGATGATTTTAAAAAGTAAAAAAAGTATATTGTAAGTTTTAAATATTTTATAAAGTTTATATTAATTAAGTTTATTTTTTTAATATATATTATAAGTATTAATATATTTTTGGATTATTTTATATATTTTAAATTAATAATAATTTTTAATAATAAATTTGATAATTTTTTTTATTTTTAAATAATTATGTATTGGAGAATCATAATATATTAATATTATTTTAATTTAAAGTTTTTTATTAGGAATATAGAAATTTTTTTAAAAAAAAATAATTTTATTTTATTATATAAAATGTTTTAATATATTATTAAATTTATTAAAAACTTGTTTAATAATAAAATTGTTTAGATAGGTTTGTTATAATTTTTTAATAAAATTTGTTATTTAGTTTATAAATTGTAAGATTAAATACCTTATTAATTATAAAATAATCATTTTTTTATTTAAATATTATTTTTTTATTAAATTTAATATTATTTATAATATCTGATTGTTTATTAATAATATTAGTAAAAATATTTTTTTTTTTTTTAAAATATAAAATTCATATATTAAATTTATATAGGGTTTTTTATTATTAAATTTGGTATCTGCTAAATTTTTTAGTAGTTATAAAAATAATAAGATTTTTGTAATTAGTAAAAATAGTAAATAGTTTTTTTTTTAAAAAATAGATTTGTTATTTTTTATATATTTCTATGATAATTATAAGTTTTTTATTATAAATGGTATATTGTAGTTGAATGGTATTGAATTTATAAGATAAGTAAGTAATGAGGTATTATTTATTATTAGAATATAGTTAAAGTAGGTAGGCTTTTAGAGTTGTTTTAGAAATATTAGTTTTAATTTTTATAAAAAGTTTTAAATCAAAAATTTTGAGAATTGATGTTGAAATAAAAGTTTTTTTAAAAATTTTAAAAGTTTATTATTATTTAAATATGATTTTAAATTTTATATTTTTTTTAATAAGTTTGTTTAGAGTTGTTAATATATAATTATATTTTTAAATAAATTTTTAATAATAATTATAAAATTTTAAAAATAATTATATATTAATAATAATTTTTAAAATTAATTAATCTTGAATAATTTAAATCTTTTTTAAATCTATTTTAATATTATTTAAAATAATAATAGTTTTTAAAAATATATATTTAGTAATTTTAAATTTAAACTTTTTAAAAAATATTTGTAAATTAATTTTATTAAATATTTTAAATATTAAATTAATATATTTTCAATATTTTTTTTGGGTTTTACTAAAGATTAGAATATTATTAAAATATATAATATAAATGTTGTTTAAATAATTGATTAAAATATGATTTATTAATATTTAAAATATAACAAAAATATTAATAAATTTTATAAATATGATTATATATTTAAATAAATTATAATAATATTTAAAAATTGTTTTTTATTTTTTTTCTAAATTTATATATATATAATAATATTTATTAATAAGATTAAAATATAAAAAATATTTAATTTTAAGAATTTTGTTAAAAAATTCATTAATAAGTAATAAAAATCCTATATTTTTAATAATAATAATATTAAAATTTTAATAATTTATATATATTTATAATTTTTTATTTAATTTTAAAACAAATAAAATTAAATATTTTGTAAAAAAATTAGAAAATCATATATATTTTTTTTAAAATTTTCGTTAATATATTTTTATAATATTACGGTTTTTTCTTCAATACATACATAGATAAATAAGGATTTAAATTAAGTTTTTTTTTTAAATATTTCTTTTTCATTTTTTAACATTTCTTTAATGTATAAAAGTATTTTTCTGATAATTTAAAATTTATTACATAGTTAATTTTTGATTTTTTTTTAAAATAAATATTAAATAAAGTATAAATAAATTTTTTTTAATATAGATTTTTATTTTATTAGATTTTTGGAAAAGATATATTAATAATAATATTAAAAAAATATAAAAATTTCACTTTTTTAATTAATTTTTAAATTATATAACTAAACCTAGTCATATTTTAAAATAAGATTATATTTTATATTTAAAATATTAAAAATAATTTTTTCAATATATTTTTAAACTATTAAAATAATAATAGTTTCTTCTTTAGTTATTCTAATAATATTAATATTAAAGGTAGATACTTTTGTAAATATTTTCTTTTTTTTTTTTAATAAAATTAAGTTTTAAAATCATATGAAAATGGATATATTTAGTTTTTGTTCTAGAATTAAAGAAAATATATACTAAAATACTATTAATATATAAAAAAAAAATAAAATAAAATTAATTTAGTTAAAAAAAATAAATTTTCTAATCTTGTTTTAAAACATATAAATTAAATTATTTAAATAATATTATTTTTTAAAACTATTCTAATTTAACTCAATATTAAAATTAATAAAATTTATAAGATTATTATTAATAATTTTTAAATCAGTTTTTATTTTTAAATCAGAATTATTTAAAAAGAATTTATAAATATTTTTTTTATTAAAATAATTAAAATTTAAAAATTTAAAATATTTATTTTTAAAAATTATTTTAAAATCATATAAAATAAAAGTTAATTTTATATAAATATTTTTATTAATAAATATTTATAAATTATTTAATAAATATTTATTAAAATATATTTTTTCTAAATAATTAAAAAATTCATATTAATTTTTGTATTATATAAAATAATTTAAATATCTCTATTTTTAAAAAAAATTTTTTGTTTTAATTTTTTTAAAAATATAATTATAACTAATTTAATTAATTTATTTTTTAACATAATATTTATATAAATANTTATATTTTTTTTTTAAATATTTAAAGCATTTTAAAAAATTCTAAAATTAAATATAAAATAATAATATAAAAATATAAGATTAATTTTTAAATATTAGTATAAATTTATTAGTAAGTTTGTTAATTTTTTTATAAATAATATTAAAATAGTATTTTATTAAATAAATATATATAATATTAATATATTCTAAAATATAAATTATTTTAAAATTAATAATATTTAATTTAATT
Source organism: Arthrobotrys sphaeroides (assembly GCA_036971245.1). NCBI lineage: Eukaryota > Fungi > Ascomycota > Orbiliomycetes > Orbiliales > Orbiliaceae > Arthrobotrys > Arthrobotrys sphaeroides. The sequence goes on from JAJTTW010000003.1 coordinate 2,499,832, forward strand.
TAATTTATTTAAATAAATAAAATATAAGATTATTTTTTCATTTTTTATTACTTCCAATTTTAAAATTAACATTTTTTTATTTAAAATAAACTTTATTTTTGTTTTAATTTTTATTTTTTTTTATAAATTAAGAATAGTTTAAATAAATAGTTTTATTTACATAATATTTTTTTATAAAATAATTTTAAAAAAATTAAATAATAATTTAATAATATTAAAAATTTTTTATTAAATTTATTTAAAATTTTTAAAAATAGAATAATAGATTATTTATAAATAATATATTAGTTTTTTTTTTTTATATTAGATATTATGAATTTATTATTGATTTTTATATTATATAGTATTTTTTTAAAATTTTAAATAATAATTTTTGAAATATTTTAGTTTGTTATAATTAAAATATAAAAATATATTAGATTTTGGTTTATATAGTAAATAATTATAAAGATAAGTATAAATAATATTTAATTTTATAAATATTAATTTAAATATTTTGTTAAAATAGAATTATTTATTAATTTTTTTTTATTAATTAAATTTATTATTATTTAAGATAAAAAAAATAAATTTCTTAAATCCAAAAGATTTATTTTAGAAATGATTTTTTTGGTAATTCAAATTTCTAAAAAATTTATTATTAAATTAGTAAAATTATTTTTTAAAATTCTTAAAAATTAAATTATTAATTTCAATAATAGTCTGTTATATTTCCATATAATTAAAGAGGTTTTCATCATTCTTCTTATAACATTCTTTTAAAACAATTTAAAATTTAAGATTTTTTTTAAAATCTTCTTTAATTCTATAATAAAAATTAATTTTATTTTATTTAATAAAAATAATAAATTAATTAAATTAATAAAAATAATTTTGAGTAAAATCAATCTGTTTAAAAGTATTAAACTTTTTTTATATGTGAAAATGTTTATTATTTTTTTTATAAAATTGTTAAAGAAATTTAACAAATTTATTATAAATGTTAATAATTTCCCAAATATTTTTGTT